>PVLD010003208.1:0-147318 GCA_004027595.1 Dinomys branickii
TCACTATGAAACCTAACAGCCTTCCACCACTGATTAAGACTGGGCGGCAGGCGTTAGGGACAAACTCTGAACTCTCTGGGAAGACATGGAGACCTTGCCAGGTCCAGCAGCCTTCTTGTCCACTGCTTTGATGAGGCCCACAGCAAGTGTCTGTCTTGCAGAATGAAGAGCAAAACGACCCAAAGTTATCAGTCTTTAAATGAACAGTTACCAATTTCTTGCGGAATGCCCTCAGCAAGGATACTGAGAAACTGTCTTAGCAGACAGAAGGGGGAAAAGGTCACTATGATGAAACTGGTAACAGATGGAAGAGAACATGTCCTTCACTTGGAAGATAGCAATTCTCACACATGCCTTCTGACTGGTAATGCCTATGTTCAGAGGCACTGGAGAATTATGATTGCACGGCTTTTGTTGTTTTTAAAATTCGTAAACCAATGGAATAAAGAGGCTTGTATGGAAAAAGATGTCAAGTATTTGCTGAAGAAAGGACAGCAAGAGAAGCTTTACTTCTATCACAATTTTCTTAAATTTATCTTTCCATGACTGAAAATACAGAGACAAATGATTGGTAGAGAGAACTAAAATGAAGGCTCTAGTTTCTATTAAAAGAAAACAAAGAATAGAATTGAATAAGTTCTTCAACAAACAGTTTTAAATCTCCTGATATACCTAGAAGGACTCTAAAACTCTCAATTTAAAGTTCCAGGAGGAACAGAAGTATCTTATTAGTGCTCTATTCCAAAAACACTGTCAGCACCAAACTCTTACAAGCATATTACATGTCACCATCCGGGCCACAGCACGCTATCAGAGACCCGAGGGACTCCTACCAATATTGGGGAAGAATGGTTCTGACCGCTGACGAATCATGGCTTGCATTTGTCTTTGCTGCTGCTGTTCTTGTCTTTCTTGATCCAAAAGATCTTGTAGCAACAGTGGCTGCTCTTCCAAAAGCAGGGGCCGCTCTCTGTTCTGCTGGGCTAATGTTTGAGGAGGGACCATTAGCTGTTGGGGTCCAGATAGGCCACCGGTACCAGACTGACTTGTGAGAGGGACACTTTGATTTGCAGGCTTTCCTGTCCCCACGTTGTGGTTAACTGCTGACTGTCCTTGAATGAATCCTGGATTTACCTGCACACCCTGAGAAAAAGTATGGTTTACCCTAGGGACCACTGTGACATTAGAATTCATGGTATTGTCCAAAACAGGGCCAGGTGGTGCCATTAAAGAAGGCAAACTGGACACACGGCCAGATGGGGAGGCTGGAAGAGTTGGTGGGGGAGACCCCAAGGGCCTGTTGTCTGAACTGTCAGATTTTTCACTGGCAAGTAAACTTGAGAGAACTGGAGTTGATCCAGTTATGTCACAAGAGTTCGTTACATCTTGAGCAGCCAGTGGAGTGGATCCTTGAGTGACATTTGCACTAGAGCCAGCAGTTTCTCTATTAGCTCTTTTCTCAAGCAGGTCTGGATCAGATGGTGGCAAAGAAGCCTTTTCCCCATCACTTAGGTCTGTGTGAGCAGAAACCTGAGAGCAAGGAGGGTCCACATCATTTACACTTGCATCGCTTTTCTCAGTTTCGCATTTAGCTTCCTCTTTAGAATCTGGAGATAGGACTTCGGTTTTTATCTCATTGATAACAGTGGATTTTTTCAGTGACAAACGGTCCTCAGGGAGAACCGAAATTTTGTCTTCTTGCTCTTTTTTGGGGGGTTCAACATATATACACTGATTATCTAATTTATCCTCAATCGGAACATTGAGGTCTAATTCTTCATTAAACATGCTTTTCTTATCTCCTAGGTCCAGTTCTGGATCTGTGTATGCAATGATATCAAACTCCCCTGATCTTAAGAGGTCGTCCAGGTTAGGGTCATTAGTTTCCAAATTACCCAAAGTATCTAACTCATCTCCCTTGCCATCTTCTGTGTCCAAATTTAAATTTTCAAGATCTTCATCATCCAAGTCTTTGACTTCAACCCCCTCAAGGTCTTTAACATCCAGTTCTTTCACAGAAGGGTCATCAGAATCAAGTTTTTCTTCGAGACCATCAGAAGCTTGGTTGGTTATCTGTAAATTATCAGATGCTGCTTCTGCTGATGCTGATGCAGGAGCCTCAGAAAATCCACCTAAGGGATGACTCACATGCCTTATGACCACAGAAGATGCCTGGAGAGGATGGCCTTGCTCCTGCTGAGATGGTGGTACTTGCTCCAAATTTGGATGCACAGGCAGCTGACCAGGCAGACCCTGGGGAGGCCGTCTCAGGGTGTCTGTGTGCCTTGGGCCAGGAAAGTCTGACCGAGGAATGAAAGTTCCATGTCTTGCATGAGAAGCTGCCTCGAGAACACTGCCAGGAGCTGCAGGGAAGGGCAGCCGTGGCCTTCCATCTGGGGCCCTGTGCCTCAGTTCAATAAATGCTTGGCCCAGAATGCTATGCTGCTGAACTGGCAGGCTCTGAGGTGGAAAGTGCTGAGGAAGGCCAACTGGATTATTCATCTGTGAGTTATTCAAAGGTCTAGGCATTTCTACAGACATTGATCTTCTCAGGTGTGGAGGAATTCCAGATCCTTGCATCTGGTGAGGAGGCACAAGAAAGCGGTCCTGACCTGACATGGTACCATGACTACTTCCCGGAAATCCAAATCTAAAAACAGAAATAGCAAATAGTTAAGTATCATGCTGAATTTAGAATGAGACTGAAAAAGGGAAGGTGAGTTTTAGTTTAGATTATGAACACAAAATTATGGTTGCCAAACACAAGGACTTAGGTAACATGAGCAAAGGAACAGCCATTGGAATCAACTGCCTAGAAGAAATAAGAATAAACTACAGTTTTAGAGTAAGGGTCTATTTCTCTTTTTCTGTACTTAGGAGCTCTGAGTGGGGAGGCTAATCTGGGGAACGCTTGAATGAAAAAGGAATATTGTACGTCTCAGTGAGAATTTCATGAGAAAGGCACAGGTGTGGCAGCCGGACAGATCATGGGCTTGAGGCAGGTAGTCAGGAGAGAGAAAGGGGAGGCGTCACCTATACAGATGAAGTACACAAATATGTTCTGGGGTGACGGTTGTTTAATATATCGCATTTTATGATTATAGGCAACTTACAAAGAAACACGCAATTATACTAATGTAGAAGAAAAAGGGAAAATAAGGGGAATAATATAACCTAAAACATAGAGGTGTAAGATTAAGTCACATACCTTACAGGCAGTATATTTTAAATAATTCTTTTATTACAGTTAGGAAAGTATGGCTTTGACCTTTCTCCATTTCTTTCCTTTTTTTTTGAGACAAGGTCTCACTATGCAGTTTAGGCTTACTTTGTAGCCCTGGCTGGTCTTGAACTCACAATGATCCTCCTTGTCTCAGCCTCCTCAGCTGGGATTACTGGCATGTACCACCCACCCCAGTATGCTTTTTCACTAACAGTAAGTTCCTTCCAACAGTTCCTGTTAGCAGCAATTTAATGGGATTTCTTGTGTCACCCTATGAGACAGTCATGCATGTACCACCGATGATTCAGAGCCATCCAGAAGCAACTCTGACTCCTGGCAAGAAATAAAAACAATTACCTAAATCCGTGAGGTCTTATCCCCATACTAGCAACATCAGGAGGATAGGGACCACGCTGATCTTTGGGGAAAACAGCATATCTAGGTCCAAGAGGAGGGACCACGGGTGACCGGATGCTCCCAGGATAGGGAGGTGGAGGTCGACTAAAGGCCTGGCTGATGCTCTCCGGCTGCCAGTGTGGAAGGGGCACTGGGTGTGGCACTGCTGCTGTGTCCTGAGGCCCCCTTTCCTGTCGATTAGCAATCTTCTTCTGCTGCTGTTGCTGGAGAATGATTTCTCGTAGCTTCTGTCGCTACATGGAAAGAGACAAAAGTCATGAATTTCTAAGTACCAGTGGCTTTTAAAATCCTACTGAGTTCATTATGTGGCTACCACTAATGTTTAAAATGTCTATACCTTTCAAAATTTGATAAAATACTTCTCACATGTAACACATTCACACTGACAGTAGGGCTGTAATTCATGTCTCACTTCTGGGCCCCTCCAAACCACCGGTAGTACATGCATGACTATCCCATATGGCAACACAAGCAATCTCAGGCTGCCCAATAGGACCACTGCATGTACCACTGGTGGTTTACATTGCTGGGAACCTGTTAACTACTTGATAAATTATATATATATATAAACAGCAAATGGAAGATAATGAGACTGAAAGCTCTCAGAATTCCCTAAAAATTTTAAGACTAGAGTTAGATAAAGATTATCTAACCCTACTGGTATTAATTTTACCAATCTTATTTTTCTTACTGTTTGATGAAATGAACAGCTTCCACAAATATTACACTTAACGCATCTAAACACAAGCTCTACGCTCACCTGTCTCAGTTTCTCTGTATCTGCCTGAGACATATTCACAGTGTTCTGGGTGTCAGTTCCTCCTGAAGTGGGCACAGGAATGGGAACCTGGGCAATGCCAGAGAACTGTGGGCCCTGGGAACTCATGGGAGAGTTTGCAGAGGTGGTGTTGAAGCCCCCCTCTGGACCAGGCCCTGGCTGGTCAGGAACATCACGAGCAACTTGACTGCTTCCAAAAGAGTCAGACTGAGATCTTGGAGTCATTGGAGGCTGATCATAGGGATCGCGAGCAGCGGATGGGGAAGCACGGCTAAATGTGTCTGAAAGGCTAGGCCCAGGCAGCCTAGGTGTCTGGGAGCACATATCAGGTGGCCTCCCCAAAGAACCAGGTAAAGTAGGTGCTCGGTGCTGTGCTGCTTGCATAAAAGGCTCCTGGTTTGGCACGAGGGCCGGTCTTGCACCTGATGACCTGGTAAAACCCTCGGGAATTCTTGGCCTTGGTGTTGCTGGTGGTTGAGCATAGGGAGTAGGAATTCCAGGTCTTGGAGTCCCAGGAGGATGAGAGTATGGGTCAGAGTGCCTCTGACTGGCTGCAGATGTAGCAAACATGTCTGTCTGTGTAGAAGGCCTGGGGGTTGGCGGCTGCTGACTGTATGGATCAATACTGGTAGGCCGGGGAGTTCCAGGAGGTTGGGAATAAGGGTCCGGGTTGGATCGAGCTGTTCCTGAGGGCTGGGAATAAGAATCTACCACAGGTCGTGGTGTTCCTGGAGGTTGGGAATATGGATCCTGAGGTGCTGATCTTGATAGGGTTCCAGGTTGAGAAAAAGCCCTTGAAGAATGGGCAAAAGATTCATTCACTGTAGGATGTGGGATGTGGGGAGGCTGACTATATGGATCACTTGACTGACTATGAGGAAAATTATCCACAGGTCGTGGCGTCAAGGAAGGCTTTTCGTAAGTGTCAGCAGACAGTCGCCTTGATGCCTGTGACACTGACCCATAAGGGTCCTGAGAGGGTGGAGGAGGGTGCAAGGGGGTCCTAAAAGGCCCAGAGCCACCATCAGAAGGAGCAGAGGCTAATGAGGGCCGCACATATGGGTCAGGTACCCGCTGTCTTTGGAAAGCATCTCCCCTAGGGGATGGTTTAGTAAAGTGATCACTGGTTCCAACTGCCAGAGGACCTTTTACAATTTGTTCTGAAACCACAGGAGACCAGGGCAGGCCCAAAGGTTTGGGAAACTGATCTGTCATCATAGGCCTAGGTGTGTCTGGAGGCTTTGCATAGGGGTCATTATTTGCTGCAGAGGAAGAACACAGGTCTCTGACTGGGGATGGCCTGTTGGGTGGTGTCTCACTCATCTGAATGGGCCTTGGTACCGATGATAAAGGCACACAGTTTTCCACTGCAGCAACAGAATTTCTTCTGGAAAAACTATGGCCCCCAGGAGGGGGTCTGGGGGTACCAACCATTTTTGTGTAAGGATCAACTGGAGATGGAGGTCGGGAACTAGAAGATCCGGGTGAAAATATCTTTGGAGAATGTGGTTGAGACATCTGAGACTGAGCCAGGCCATCCTGAATGGGAACTCGGGATGGGGTAGGAGGAGGGGGTGGAGCCTGTGGCTTGACAAACACATCATCTGAAGGTGTGGAAGCAGGGGTACTGGGTAGCTGTTTAGAGAATAGATCTTTATGGAATGTCTGAGCAGGAGACATGTTTCCATTGCCAGGCTGGGGTGTCAAGGGACTCTGTACCCCACTACTTGGAGTATCTGAAGCAGGCGGCGCAAGGAGTTGCTGAGCACTAAGCTGCTGCTGTTGCTGCTGCTGCTGCTGCTGCTGCTGCTGCTGCTGCTGCTCATTTTTCACCTGTTCCAGCTTCTGTGTAGCTTCAATTTTAGCTTGTTGCTTGCTTTTCTGACGCATTTGCTATTAAAATAGGAAAGAAAAAGCAATCATATGGTAAAGAAAGAAAATAACTATCATGGGGGAAAAGTCAACAGAAAATTAATTTGTTTGATGTCAGCAGCTACCAGATTACGTCTATATTAATTATAAATTCCCTAAGAAGAACAGTCATTACTCATCACAGTATCCCCATTTCTGCCCAGGGCAGTACTGTTCACAATATTGTAACCAACATTTCAAACCAATTTATTTTACTAAAAAGGGAAACAAACCTATTGTAAGTCACTTTTCCATGTTCTACGAGTAAAATGTATTATTAAATGACATAAGTGCCCCCTTCTCAAAAAGCAAAAATGCAATTTAAAGGAGCAAATCACTGAAAAAAACTTCATACCTGCCTAAATTTCCACTCTTGCTCATGTTCCGACTCTCTTTGCTTCAATGGGTCTCTAAACAGCTCTGACTCAGTTCGAGAGCCGGGGTCGGCACTGTCCTGCTGCTGTTGCCTCTTCATGGGATCACTTGACATCTGGACTTTATTAATGCGCAGAGCAGCTCTGTTATCTCTGGCCTTTTGCTTTGACAAAGAGAAAGAATTACAGTATATTTGAATGTGTTTAAAAATCAAAATAAAACTAAGGTGAATTTTGTCCTATAAGAACAACAAAATATCTACGTGAAACAACTGAAAATAGTTGAAATATTATTGTTTAGAACTTACAACCTCTCCTAAGCAAGGACCTGGACATTTGTCCATGTTCTTTCAGCGTATGTCTGGCCACTGAGACAACTTCTACCTACTGAGGATGTTTCTACCTATATGTCTGAATTTGCGAGATCCCAGGTGCAGTCTAATTCTTAAATTATAATTCTCTTAATATATTTCTCAATTTAGAGAAAAGGAAAATATTATATCAATCCTCAAGACAATAAAACTGGACACCTATCACCAAGAAACATTAAAAATATCCCACCATCACTAAATTCATACCAAAACAGTACACTGACACACAAATATCATATACACAAACATATATGAAGGGTGCTCAAAATATGATGAGTGCTCACACTTAAAAAAAGTTTTTTAGGGGCTGGGGATATAGCTCAGTGGAATAAGTGCCTGCCTAGCAAGCACAGGGTCCTGAGTTTGATCCCCAGTACCACCAAAAAAATAAATGAATAAATAAATAAATAAAAATAAAAAAAGTTTTTTACACTAAAAGACCATGTTACCAAGAATGTGCATTTGAAGTAGAGACTATTTTGAATATTCTTAGGAACATTACTGGCAATGTGTCTTTTACTGCAGTAACTTTTTACATTTAAACATTCACTGTATCTTTTGATCACACCTCATGCATGTTTGCTCTCTAAATATTTTTTAACCAAAGTAAACACTGTACCATTAGGTACAATGGAAATTAAGTGGGAAAAAGTTATGTAATTCTCAAAAAATAATGTAAATTTAGTGTGATTTCAAATGAAAGAAAGAATTTGAGTCCATCTAACACTTGCTATTTGGGAAAAAATTCACCATCTGAACTGTGATTACAGAAGTCCCTAGTAATTTCTGGCTGGATCTTGTTCTAAATGTTCCTTAATGGAGTCTTTAATGTGTCTTTCAAGATTCATAAAGATTCTTTAGTAAATCTTACAGGAACAAATTTACTGTAGGAGAAACTGAGGCATTTTAAAATATACTGTCCTAACTTAGTCATCTTTGCTGAAAAGATAAAATAATCTAAACTGAAATTAGACAGAGCCCTAAAACTGATTTCAATACTCAGTATTCTGGTTTATTCTCTAACTTACAACAATGTTGCACTCTACATCAAGATATAATGAGTCAGGACATCACTATATAATAAAGCTACCTATTAGTTGTGCAAATATCAACTAGCATTTTCCACAAATAGAAAACCTTTGTATGAGCCTAAGAAAATAGAAAAAAGGTCCAGACAATGTTTAAGGAGCTAGCATATAGGAGTTGTCCAAGTACCACATAGGGTGCTCTCTCCTGGGAGCTGGCTTTTCTCCACAGCTTCGCAATCTGCTTCACTCGGGTCGTCCAGTCTGCAAGAAAACATGTGCGTTCTTAGGCTTGGTAACAATGTAACAATAAACACAGACCGAAGGTGCCAGTTATTCTTCAGGAGATCTATTTTCATGATGTGGTAGGCTGGGCATCCGCAATACAGATCCCAGAACTCTGAAACATTCCAAAATTCACCAGTCTGCACAACAGCAATTGCCACAAGCTGAAAACCCCACATCTGACCTTGTACTACAGGGCACAGAAAAAAGCAGGTACATTTAAAATGGGACAAGAGAGAAAGGGGACAAAAAAGAACTGGGATGTGTTGTGTACATGTACAAATTTCTCATGGAGAATGTCATCACTATGTACTGCAAACAGCATGGGTAAAAAGTACATTAATGAAAAAATATTGTATAAAGAATAGGCTATGTGTATGAGGTGTAAATGAAACATAAATGAATTTTATACTGTGTGGTGGTGCATGCCTGTAATCCCAGCACTTGGGAAGCTGAGGAAAGAGAATCGTTCCAAGTCTGAGAAAAGTCTAGCCTACATCATCAGTTCAGGGCCAGCCTGAACTGCACAGCAAGACCCCATCTCAGAAGACAAAGAACAACGACGAGAAAACAACAAACGATGTGGATGCCATCCTGAAGATGTCTCTGAATATATGCAAATATTCCAAAACCTAAAAAACTCCTGGTTCCAGGTGTTTCAGATCAGGGACCCTCAGCCTGTAGTGCTTTAAATAGCACATGTTCTTGCCACAAAGGAGGCTAAATGTTTTCTTAATGAGGTGTTGTCTTATTAACAGCATGGCTTATAGAGCTAGGAAATTTAAATGCAAGGAGCAGGCAGCCAAAACGATTTAAATCATGTATGAGAAATCCCTGTAATTATATGAGATACTACCACAATCCAAGATTTGGCGATCTGCATTGAACAAAAGTCCATCAATTTGACCTCAAGGAAACAATCCCATTGAGTAAGCATTTTACTGCCACTGCCAGTGAATGCGACACAGAAAAATAGTGATGTTGAAGTGTTCCACAAGATCTAGGGTCATGATGATATAAAGTTTCCAAAACACCAGTGAAAATGAAAATCAAGTGGCAGACCAGCAGCCATAACATGGCACTGTATTTCACAAGGTGCGTGAGCCACAAAGTGAAATTACTCAAGAAAATTTACATATATAAAATGATATGTACTTATGTGTAATTTGCTATAAGAACAATTTATGCTGACACAGAATGACAACCATATTTGCTCATCTACAAACAATAACTGTAAGTGTGGTTTTTAAAAAAGCAGGTGAAGAATAGGAATGCTGCTTCTAACAGGCACACCTGCATTAAGCCACTGATTTCTATTGCTAGGTATATTGGCATTTAATTCATTTCTATACAGAACACAAAGTAACCAAGGGTGTCAACACAAAAAGGTAGCAAAACTGAAGAGACCTCTGTATGCAAGTCTACTAGTAGGCACACCTCTTGTATCAGGAGAGAGCTTCTGGGTTGACAGATGGCTGCAAAACTACTACAAGCTGCATTTTAATAGAAATTTAATCCTGGGTTGCCTGACAACATCAACTTGAAATAACAAAGCAATATTATTTGCAAATATTCAGTAGCTAACAATTCATTAATCCAAAAGTGTCATTCTCTGGCTAGTAACAATTTCAGAAGTACTACTATTCCATCAGGTGCTATTTTCACACATGCAGAGGAGACAGGGAGATGTCAGGGTGGAGAGAGGGAAGGAGAGAAGACAGTTTTAGTGCCAATCACTTGGAACTGACTGCCTTAGCTTTACACTGTCAATTAAATGTCAAGTTATGTTCTAGGGGTTTTTTTTTTTTTTTAAAGAACTGTGCAGCACATTTTTGTAAGTACTGCCAAGGAAGTAGAAAATTCATAATTTTATTACTTGAAACAAAGTTTTAGGATATACACTAATAAGTGTGAGGCCTAGGACTAAGAAAATGCAAAATGTTTCTACACACACAGAGAACCTTCACTTTGTGAAGAGTTGATCACACCAGATGAAATTACAACTTAAAAAAAATCAAGCATTACACATAAGAAAAATGTTAGGACAACAGATACATAATAGCTTGGTATGGTGGCACAGGCCTGTAATCTCAGTACTTTGGAGGCTGAGTCAGGAGGATGACTTCAAGTTAAAGAGACCAGCTTGGGCTACACAGTGAGTTTAAGACCAGCCTGAACGACATAGCAAGATCTCATCTCAAAAAACAGAACAAAACAGATAATAACACATCCACAACTCACCAGGGAATTCATCCTTTAAACTGGGGAAATTAATATTTGTGTAAAGAACAGGTGCTACAGTTGCCATTTCACCCAGAGCCTCCTCCTTCTCCCACTTCAGCGAGCTCCTCTGGGCATTTGACAGTGTATCGTTTTCTCCTTCCGCGGTGGGAGCTGATGGTGTCCAGGAGCTGTTAGGGTCACTTGTGATGGGATTAAAAGCTGGGTTTTTATCCCTGACAAGAAAGAAACACTGTCACTTCATAAACAAAAGTAAGTTTCTTTTTTTATATTTTGTCTTTTTGGGACAGGGTCTCACTATGCAGTTCAGACTGGCCTTAAGCTCACTTTGTAGCCCAGGCTGGTCTCGAACTTGCAATGATCCTCCTGCCTCAGCCTCCTGAGTGCTGGGATTACAGGCGTGCGCCACCACGTCCAGCTAAAAATAACTTTCTTATACTATGCTCAAGTACCATTTTCATCAGTAAGATTTATTTAAGTGGTGAAAAGGTAACATTTGACCACTTTTAGCAAAAAATTGTAAATATGCACAAGTAATTTTAAGAGGCTAAGAACACAAATTAGTATAAATTAAATCTTAGTATAAATTCAGGCTTTTAAATACCTAGCATCAGAATAGTGGGGCTGTGCTATAGCTGAGAACGTTCCCAATCCACTTCCAGGAGGCAAAGAATTATGTGGCAGATGAGAACTGGGTCCCATAAGGCCGTTCATGAGTGGCATTCGTGAAAACACATCTTAAGAGAACAAAGAGTCAGTTGGTTTGCATGTTATTCATAAATAACAGATAGCTGAAATACTTCTAAATAAAAAACTTTGCTATTTAAAAGGATTTTTTCAGTATTGTACTTTAGAATAATACTTGCAGGGTGAGTTGGTCATGAATTTTGAAATACGGTCTCTGTATCTGTTTAACAATGACATAGTGGAAATCACTTTGAAATACAACCAACAGCCTAGGGTTTGAATCTTACTTTGAGCTGATTTCTATGTGATCTTGTAAAATGAAGGTATTATTATATGAATTGTGATAATGTGTGCATTACACTAAACATATTACCTGGTATACAGTAAATATTCACTACACATTAACTTTTCAAAAAGAATGAATCAGTTTTTTCATAATTTTCGTTACGGGCAGGTCAGCCCCTAAAAGTGTAAAATCTCCTTCAACTTATTTATGAGCTTTACATACTTTATTCTCTAAATATGCATTAAGCAAATAGTAAGACCAACTCATGTCTTCCCACAACTCAAGTGTGCAGCTCCAGTACTCATTGCAATCACCTATTTGTCTAAACTATTTGGAAATAAACTGTCCTTGCTAAAGCAGCTTTCCAGCAAAAAAAAAAAAAAAAGCTTTTTGTGCAGTTTCAAAGAATTCTCCCTGTAAACGTGATTTATGAAGACATTCTAACATATAACTCCTAAGAGGAGAGTCCTATCACCAACTAAAGACACACACCAGCATACAGGTAGGGTATACAGTGACCTATACTTGAGATAATGGTAGAGAGCCTCTAACTCGATTACTTTGCTCTACCACCGGATAAAAAGAAAAATGAAGAGCTATGTCTCATAGCTGTAATGTTCCCCAATGCATAAGGTCCATTCCTGCACCTCATCCTTCCCATGTAATCAGATCATCTGAATATAACACGAAGGTGCACATGGCTCCAGTGTATATATGAGGAAAGTGAAATTGTTCACAGATACATTTTTGGGATTTTTGTCTTAAGGATCTCCAAGATAGACCTTATTCTACTAAACACCAAAGCTAGACTCATCAGATCAGGATTTCACAATGACAAATTTCTCATTACACATAAGTTTCCTGGAAGGATTACTGGGTAAGGTTTCTGTTGCATCTTTTTGAGGGGAGGGGGATAACTGAAGATTGAACCCAGGGCCACTGCTAGTTCAGGGCCACTGCTATAATTGTAAGACCACTCCCTTGTAAGACAGGGTCCTCCTGCTAAGTCACCAATTAGGCACACTAGGCTCAAACCTGAAATCCTTCTGCCTCAGTCACCCAGTGTGCTGAAATTACAGGCATGCACCACCACACCCCACTAAGATTTCTGCATTTATTCAAAACAGAATGTGATATCTACTTTCAACTTCAGTGAGAAGTGGGTTCCATAAAGGAATCTAAGGTCTTAGTGAAACATACCAAACGCCTTTTGTGTAAATGAAAGCTTCTTCATTTGGCAAACAAACAAACAAACAAACATCATCCATCCCAGAGCTATGAACACTATCTGCTATAACCACATCGTTATCAAACTTTTTCCTAATGACAGCACTGTAGCTATTAAGTGCTTTACCGTGTGTCAGCATTATTCTAAGAGCTTTGCATGGATTAACTTTGCATAATCACAAGAGTAAAATAGACAATAGCGCACTCGTTTAAGAAAAAAGACCCAGAGAACTTAAACACCACGGTCAAGGACAGATAAATGACATAAAAAGCACCTTTCCTTCATTATTACTATAAGAGGTAGTTTTTTTCTTAAGGCCTATCTTAGTTTCTTAAGGCCTATCTTAGTTATCCAATCAGTCACACTATTTTAGACATGCAACATTTCGGAGGAACATCTCATAATGAGAATTGAAATGTTACTTGACTCCGCCCACCTAAAGGGACATCACACTGCTCAACCTCAATCTTCGTGGAACTCCCTTCCACTTTCTGACCTGTGTGCTAGTGCCAATATGCCACAACCACCCTATGTTGACACTTCTGCTAGAGGTGCTCCTCCAAGTGTCACCCACAGCCTTCCACGGCCCACTGCAAGGACCCCTTCCAGGCCATGTGCTTACTCATCCACAGAACTCTGCAACCTGCCCCGTGACCACCATGTCCAAGAACCTCTCACTCAATGTCTCAGGGTCTATTTTTTTCACTTTCATCTAACCTTTGAAAAGGGGAAAGGTAAAAGACTACAGAATCACACCCTTAATATAAAGCAGATGAGCCAGGGACATATTTAATTACATTTAGTTAAAGACCTACTCAAGATTCTCTACCACAGGAGGTATATTCCCTGAAAATACACTTCATCCTTCCCATGTAAATTAGCACCATTACCAAGAGAATTCCTACATATCTACAGACCTGACTAACTGCAACTGCAGGTAAGCCACAGCAGGCTGTATGTCTCATTCCTACCAGACGAAAGCCGGTCTAGAACTACACTCATTGTATCTCCACTACCTTCTAGAGACACATACCAAGCCTTCCACTGTTCCCTGGTTTTAGTTTAGAACACAATGCTCCTCCAGGCAAACTTGACTTCAGGTAAGTTTAATTCATTTTACTCTCCCCCTTCTCCTCCTTCCTTACATTCATTCACTCAGTAGCATTACCCTATGTATGCTTCCTTCATTACCTTGCATATCTGTTCTTCCCTTTTGATTAGCACTACAGTATCTTTACATATAATCTACATTGTAACTTAATCCCAGCCACAAAAACCTCATTACTACAATTCCTCTTGTCCAAAATTCATTTCTAATTGGGGAGATAGCACAGTGGGGAAAGTACTTGTCTAATGTGCACAAGGCCCTATGTTCAATCCCCAGTTCCAGCCAGAATCTGTTTCTAATATTGACAAGAGAGTTACTCTGCCACAGACATAGCCGATTAGGTCATTCCACTGGTACAGGGTACTCAATGGTTTGTAGAAGTCAGTAAGAAAAGGCTAAATGCTTGTCTCATTCTCCTAGCTGCCTATAATATAGCATTAACATTTCCAGCTTGCCCCCTTAAACACCACCTCCTCATTTTAACCTTCATGCTCAGGAAAATGTTGAAGTTGGCATTCTTAAATACCTTAGTGTCACCCTACATATAACTTAATTATGTTTAACCCTTAAATATTTCTTTCAAGTATAAACACTGAAATGTTAGCAATTCTACACACACACACACACACACACACACACACACACACACACACTTTTCTACCTGTAAATGACAATGTCTACATATGTGGAATCTGCAGACATGGATGACTGCATATGCACATACTTACAAACACACAGATAAGAGATTCTTAAAGCTACTTGAGGGCTGGGGATATAGCTCAGTGGCGTTAAGTGCCTGCCTAGCAAGCACAAGGTCTTGAGTTTGATTCCCAGTATATTTAAAAAAAAAAAAGGCTACCCGAATCACACTCTAAATCAGCTGTATAAATGGAAGTCTAAAATACTAGGATTATAACATTATGAGGGTAAGCAGCCTTATTAGTCATCTTGTACTGCAAATTTAGCACCTAGCCAAAAAAAGTCATCTCAAAATCTTTTTAAAAATGAGGCCAAGCATAATGGCACACTCCCAAGGTCCCAGGACTCCAGAGGCGGAGACTGGAGGACTGCCATGAGTTTAAGGACAGCATGCACTACATAGTCAGTTCAAGGCCACCCTGAACTACATAAAGTGACCCTGTCTCAAAAAACAAAACAACAACAACAAAATCAAAATGGAGAGGGGGTGGGGGAGGACCACAGTCAGGTGCTTTTCATAATGACTAAGAGCTTTTATAAAGAAACCTATCTTTAACCAACTTGGTCTCTAAAATATGTAAGTTTAGTTACAGAAAACATGAAAATAAACCATTTTCATTTGAAGAATTTTTAATTATTACAAAAATGGGAGTAAAAAGAAATAAAGAATAAAAAAAAGATGGGAGTAATTACGACAAGGAACATTCATGGTATGTGTTTAAACCAAATGTAAATCTCATGTTTAATCTAGCAACCATCAAACTAGTAGCAAACTGGTAGAAAATCAAACATTTAAATTATATGAATTTTGGAATTTTTCATGCCCACACAAAACTGGTAGTAAAAACAGATTATCTGAATATTTAATCACTAAGGATAACAGCTTATAAAGATATCATTATTCAATTCAGCATGTATTCATAAAGCCATGACAATGAGACATAGGGAAATGTTTTTATGCTCAAATTATCATAAATATATTCCACCATAGAATTGCTAACTCTAGCCAGGCATGGTGGCACACACCTGTAATCCCAACACTCATGAGGCTGAGGCAGGAGGATCCAGGAGTTCGAGGCCAGCCTGGGCTACAAAATGAGTTCAAGGTCAGTCTGAACTACATAGCAAGACCCTGTCTCAAAAAACAAACACAATAACCAAAAAAAAAAAAAGGGCCACAATTACAAACTCCACTCTAGAGAAGATTCCTGTATTTGTAGAACTCAAGCTGTACCTTCAGATCTTACTTTTAGACTATGAGATTTCAACTTTCCAGGAAGACAGAGAAAACTCAAGTCCTTAACCTATGTTACAACTAGTTACAAGTAGATAGAAAAAACTGATCCAATGAAAGAGACAAATTTCCACAAAATTTGGGCACTGGTTTATTCTGCATGTATGTACTAAATACATATTCTTTAACCAAGTACATAGCAACGAGTGAGACACAGGCATTCTCAATCTGTAGAGAAGACCTCAATTCCCCCAGAGATATTGGTATCTGTGGCCCAGGTTACAAGTGAAAGAGTACAGGAGAGGTGTGGAGAGTTGGCAGGCTAACCTCTGAGGAAAGGGTAGTGAAGCAGATGGGATCACTTTGTGAAAAGGCAGCTGGGGGACGGTGAGGCATGGTGCTCCAACAGAGCAGTCACCACGTAGGAACGACCACACGGCCGAAGTCAGCTGGAACAGGGACTCAGGGAAGGGGCAGGGTAGGTGTGAAGAGCAGAGCTGTCCTAAGATGAACTGTGGATTGCAGGGAACTTCAGGGAAGGAGGTATGTAACTGAAGCTAGTATTCTTCCATCATCACAACCAAGTGTCCTCTGCATAAGTGGCAACTATGAATGCTGAAGAATAAGGCAAAACTCGCATGTACACACATGTGTGTGCATCTGTAACACAGGGCAACGCTTAGAAAAGCAGCGCATACCCGGGCCATGTGCTGCTAGCAGCTGCGGCGGGGGCGGCGGCTGTGGCAACGGAGCTGGCTGCACACTCACAGGACTCAGGACAGCCGTGAACAGGTCTTCAACATCCTTTCCTCCCAGCTCTACGTGGGAGAACAAGAACAGTAACAAGATTAAAAGACCATTAAGGTCACAGCAGGGGTACATCCCATTTTTATGGATTAAATATTCAGAACGCAAATACCTGGAATTTTATATAACTTGCCAAGAATTGCTCCTAGGACAAAAGAAATACAAATATTAACTACCAATTCAATATATTATCTAAAAAAAAAAGGCATTCAATAAAAAAATGGTGAAAACAGAAGTCATAAATGAGTGTGCAGGAACCTCTGAAAGTCGTATTTACTCATGTCTTTAGGAATCCTAGAGGTAGCGCAAGCACTTTACCATCTGTGACCATCTTGTCTAATTCAGGACTGAGGATGCCATCAAGCTGCTCTTCAGTCAATGGTCGTGAAGTCTGACTGACACTCGGCTGAGGCAAAGAGGAAGGGTCATCAGCAATGGGACCAAGATCTGAAAGAGCAAGGTAAACAAAAGAAAAGGTGAATTCAGCGGACACACACGATGCATGTGCGGTCTGTGTGTACTAGGGTAACTAGGGCACAACGGCTCCACTAAAGCAAGTGCAGTCTCTAGTGCTGACTTCAGCAGCGTCCCTGTAGCCGTGTGAGCAGGCCGCCAATAAAAACTAGGGTCCTTGTGCATGGGAATCTACATGCCAGCTGAAGCTATTTTTTAATTAAAGGAAATACATTTCCCAAAGAAACATCAGATTTAACTGAGCAATTTCTGCCAAAAATAAACCCCAAGTTAAGAGAGGAGTCTCTAAGAAGTCATTATATAGATGTTTCATTTTAGAAAATAGTGTACATTCAGTTATGAGATACAATATGCAAAACAGAAGAGTTAAATTTCATATAAATGAAAAGCTCTAAATTTTCTATGGTTTAATAAACATTATCCTTTGTAAATAATTTTAAGGTTTTTTTAGTACTCAGTAATCACATTCTGAAACTATAAATTATGTTTATAATGTAACATCCTTTATCTTCCACATGCTAGTATTTTCACCAAGTCAAATGTGAAAGTAGTCTATCTGTACTTTTTCATGCTTTCTTAGTATTACTGCGTTTAAAAGCAAAAATTTTCTGTTCTTATTTGATCTTCTATTAGCAACTAGCTCTAACATTTAAGAACTATTATAAAATATATATTAATATTAATAAGCATGAAGCCATCCTTTTAAAAAAATTACTAAGAAAATCACCCAAAGCATAGTATGGCAATACTTATTAGCTGTACAGAAAAAAGGGAAAAGCAAAGTATGGATTAGTGACAACTTAGCACTACTAACAGATATGCATGCACCTATAGTTTGTTTCAGCTGGAAAGCACTATAAAAAAGACTACTTCTAATCAGCAGTCATCCATTGCTCAGTTTCTTACCAAACGGAAAAGGTGAGCTCTCAACCTGGGAAGTGCATAAATCAAGACCTACGAGACCCAAACCAAATAAAATGGATGATTACACAGGAGCAAGAAGGGTGTGAAACGCAATCAAGCGGCAAGGTACAGCCAGACTCTACGGCAGTACACCTAAATCCAGTGCAATTAGAAAGCCAACGGATAGACTAACTTGCTATGTATCCCCCTCCGAAAGCAGAAAAAACAAGGTAGATCCAAGAAAAGAAAAATGGTGGCCTCTTTGCCAAAGTCAGAACACAGAACCAGAAGCCACTTCATTACTGTAAACAGACTAAAGATGGAATGTGCTCTGCAAACATGTGCCTCTCACATGACAACAGCAAACAGGCAAGTAGTGCTCATCTATACCTGAATGATCAACCGATTTGGCTAGGTCATCGGAGATTATTCCAAGAATGTCATCATCTGTATTCAAGACTTCAGAAATATCAGCTAACGGGTCATCAGCAGTACCTAAACATAGCAAGTATAGTTTTAAACTTTCAATATTTTCCTAAGCATTAAACTCTAAAAAGCCCTAAGCCAAAAAATTAATAAAAGTTTTACTTCTAAACTTAGGCATTTTCATGGCAAAGGCACAGGTTTTGAACAACAAAATATTAAAAATTTAGATTATGTTTTGTGACTGATGCATATTGACAAAATAAAATTTAAAATAAAGATCTGTAGGCTATAAAGTGAAATAGAATGCTGTAAGAAACAAAGGAAAAAAATTTTCATTATAGAAGTGGCATCTCTAAAATGACATGCAGAAAATAAAACACAGAAGTTAATAAAGTATGAAAAATGCTTTGAAATTCCTTCTTAAGCATAAGCCAGGTAGCAGACTTCTGCTCTTCATAGCAATCACTCATTCACGCATTCATTTATATGTACCAACAGGAACATGCTATGGATTATGTATCTGAATAAAACATCAGTGATAAACAGGAAGGTCTGGCCCTCAGAGGACTCTCACACAGAGAGTGACACAGTAATCAGACGACAGCACTAAAATGAAAATAAAAAGGGTCAACATTAGCTATGGGGGTACTGCACATAATAAAGCAGTCAAGAGAGACCTTCTCAAAGAGACTAAGCAGAGGTTAAATGAAATGAAGGGGAGCCAAGACGCAGAAAAATCCTCCAAGCAAAGGCACAGCTGCGGGAAAAGCCCTGGGCAGGGAGGGTCTGACCACACAGGTGACCAGGGAGCCAAAGTAACACAGGGAAAGGTGTGGGGAAACCGACAGCGAAGTGATGTGTTCTCAAGGTGAGAGGCAGAGCCTGAGAGGATGAAAAGACAAGGGAGCTCATAAGGGGGCGGGCCTGGCCCAGCAGGGAAACAGCAGAACCCTTACTTCGGCCAACTTTTAGAAATTGTATTAGTGATCAACTAAACAACACTTGAGATTTCTTATTTTTTTTCTTTTTTTGTCTTTTTGAGGCAGGGTCTCGCTATGCAGTTCAGGCTGGCCTTGAGCTCACTTTGTAGCCCAGGCTGGTCTCAAACTCACAACGATCCTCTTGTCTCAGCCTCCCAAGTGCTGGGATTACAGGCGTGTGCCACCACGCCTGACTTGAGATTTCTAGTCCACTTCAACTGCATTTTTTACCTGAGAAAAACAGAGGGGGAATGGACATTTAAATACTCCAGATCTCTATGAAACAAATATTCCTGGTAGTATTAAACACAAACTTCTGAAAAAAATTCGTATAAGCTGGGTGCACACCTGTAATACCAGTATTTGGAAGGCTGAGGCAGGAGGATTGCAATGAGTGAAAGGCCAGCCTGCACTACAAAGCAAGACCCTGTCTAAAAGAATCAAAGTGAAAAAGAAAAAAAAAAAAATCATACAAAATGACATGGTAATTTTTCAAATTGAAATTTAATATAAATTTTGTATGCCCAAATATTCAGAAACTTCTTTAAAGAGATAAAATTATTTCAGCGATGCATTTTCTAGATAATAGTATTTTTGAAAGAAATTATGGACAGTTCTCAAGGGGGTCACTCAGTGTTTTTGTCTGTTTTAAAGTAATATAATTCTACTACATAAATTACAACATTTTTAGAAAGATTCTGTCTAAAAATTAGTATGTCCCTACCTAAAGTAAAATATGTTTTATCCTTTACCAACAAAAGCACTAAAATTTAATGGGCTATACTGAATGAGTAAAAAGAAAAAAATAGTAATTAATCTTTCATTATAAAGGCAAATAGTAGGTCAACTAATTACATTTAATTTAGATTAGGTTTTGAAATGTGTGCTACTTCAGCCTGCCAAGTTCTGGTCTTACTGTAAAATCACTATCTCTTTAGCAGTTTTGTGGATTAAACAATCAAAGTAAAAAGAAAAAAAAGCCTATCAGTGTCTTTTCTATCACGGTAAATTCTCATCCAATTTCAGCCCTTCTCCTTATTATTTTGGTAGTCCTAGGGACTGGACTTAGGGCTTCTCACTGAGCCATATCCCCAGTATTCTTTTCTTATTTTGATATAAGGTCTTGCTAAATTGCCCAAGATGAGCTCAAAGTTTCACTCCTCCTGTCTCAGTCTCCCAGAACACTGGGATTACAAATGTGCAACACCGAACCCAGCTAATCTCTTTCCTCATAAAACTCCAGTGCAAAGGGCTCCTATTATAGTCCTCCAGTGGCACATCAGGATATATGAGATTTATGTAAGATTCAAGGTCCCACGAGTCTTCCACTATACCTTAATTTAACAACACAGTGATAATGGATAAGAACTAGTAAGCACTTAATAGAATGCAAAATTTAAAAAAAATTTGCTAAGACTAAACAAAGGGCATACACCATAGTTCAGTTTTTTCAGCCCTCACTACCAATGAAGAGGTAGATTAGATATGCTATGTGTACAAAAGGAGGAAAGATAACTTCTAATTATTTCAGTAAGTCAATTAGAAAAGAGGAGTCTATACATGGGTCCCTCAGTTTCTCCAAGCCATTGGTTCTAGGTCCCCCTGCAAGTAACAAAACCTGTAGCTACTAATGTCCCTTAAGTTGGCCCTTCATATTTGCAGATACAGAACCAGCAGACGGAAGTAAGCTAACTATATTTTAATCCTGGACAAGACTAAGTTAACAAAACTGGTAACAACTTAATATCAAGTCATTTTTTCAGCTGGATGTAGCAGCAAATGCCTGTAATCCCACCACGTAGGAGGCTGAGGCAGGAAGACTGCTAAGAGTTCAAGGCCAGCCTGGGCTTTGGGCCCCAGAGTTTAAGGCCAGACTGAAGTACATAGTGAGACCCACCTCAATACAAAAGTTTTTTCAGTGGAGGGCTGCCTTAAAATTGTTTTCCAAAGTGAGTTTATCAAATGAACTGAATAACAAATGTTCTCAATAGCAGAAAGAAAGCTTGTCAGAAAAATATTCACTTATACTGGACAGTACTAAGAACCTAGAATGGGGAAAAACAGCGAGGACAGCACTCAGACCCGACTGCACGCGAGCGCCTGCCAGCAGTACTTCCTGCTAAATTCTCTCACCTCCCGAGCCCTGGAGCTCCACATTCCTCCACCTAACACACACGGGCAGATGGGAGATTCTGCACACCGAGGACCAGCTAGCAGTGTCCGATGACCTTTTTGCTGTCATGATCTCAGGCAGCCAGAGATACCACTGCCCACTCTGACCCAGAGTAGCTCCTGCTCCCACACAAAGGAAGCAGTATAAATCCAGGATGCAGGACGACACATTTCACCATATTAAGAACCTAGTTTCTTCAGCATTCTTTTTGGTTTCCGTTGTGAGTTTCTTTGAACTATGTAATTAACAAAAATATATTCTACCCTAAATTGAAGAGAACAACTCAAACAATGACGGCAAATTATCACCTCTTGCATTGTCCCCTCAGTAAAATGTAAAATGAATGTTTTCTTTTACAATTCCTGACTTGGGTGTAGGTGTACAGGTAAATGAATTTTCCAAATCTCATAGAACTGACCACTTAAAATAGTTGCACTTACTAAATGTAAATTATACTTCCACAAAGGTGTTTTAAAAACATATATGGTCAAACAAAAGCATTTCTAAGGTTGAATTAAAAGGAAGGTAAACGCCACCGATATAAAGAAAAAATCTGTAAGTTATTCCACATACCCTGAGCTCCAGGCTTTGCTGGGGTTGAGGAAGAACTAAGCAGGGGATCTAAGGATGGATCCAAGAAACCTGTGTTCGTGTTTGTTTTATATGAAAGCTGAGCTGTATCTTCTGACAGGTTATCTAAATTCAGCTTGTTCTGTCTACTTGTATCTAGAAGATCTTTTCCAAAGAAAGCTTCCTAGACAAAGACAAGCACATAAGAAAATGATGAGTTATAAAATTCTACTATTCTGTCATCATTTTGCAATATAAAAATTAAATATAGGGATATAAAAAGATTGTCAATTCTTTTACAGATTCCTTATTTTAAAAATAAGGTTTTTGTAGCTTTAGTACTAGAGACAAAATTATAGAAACATAAACACACAATTATGTCAAATATGTTCCTAGCAACTGCAGGATAATAATTCAATTCCAGGAGATCATGTTACAATTAAATTTAAAAATTGATAGATTTATAATACCATTGGTACCTTAATGTATAAGCAAAACTAAAGCTTCATGAATATTATTAATATTTATAGATCACTTGCAGAGGATAACACAAGACTTTTGATGTATAGCTTTAATATTTATGTATCACAGGTAAACTTAGTAATCTTATATTGATTCCTATACAGTGATTATGCAGAAGGCTTCCCCGCCATAAATCTGAAAGCAGGCTCACAGTCACTCTAACCACGCCACGTGTGCAGCATCTGAGCTGCTGAAGGGCTCGGGTTACTCCCGCCCAGTCAGATGAGCCCCTTCGCCTCAGCGTGCCGCCCCCACCTTTCGGCTTGGGCTAGTGCATGCAGCTGGGGTCCGGATGCCAGGTCTCTCCCACGCTGCTCAGTGATCAATACAGAAGACAAAAAAGAAGCCTGCAGGGCCCATTTTCTTTTGTTTCAACCTAGCAACCCTGCTCTGGCCTATTTTCTACTACACGGCTTGTCGGGGGGGGGGGGGGGGGAGGATTGTTTCAGGGACGATTTTGTAGTAGCCATCAACATGTAACGCTTTTTTTGCCAAACAGACATAAAGGTTCACTGAAGCATTTTTAAAATACAAAAAGTGAAAACGCCCTTAATGTTCCTGAGTAGGCATGTGACTAAATCATTTATATTAAAATACAATTTTAATTGTATATTAAAATACAATTTAAAAATGTATGTGAGGGGCTGGGGATATAGCTCAGTGGAATAAGCTCCTGCCTAGCAAGCGCAGCGTCCTGAGTTCGATCCCCAGTACCGCAAAAAAAAAAAAAAAAAGAAAGAAAGAGCTGTGTAAAAATGTATGTGAGCCATGCTATCTAAGAAAAGCCCTGAAATCTGTTACCAATTGGGATGGACACTAAAGGAAAAGCAAGCTGAGGGCCGGGGATGCAGCTCAATGGCAGAGTGCTTGCCTACCATACTCAAGGCACACAAAGCAGGCAGCAAAATATATGTCAAGGCTATTATAAGCATGTACAAATAAAATATAAAGGGATTATATTGTAAAAAGGGTTAAGGGGTTATGCATGCTTATGTGATGATTTATCGTGGTTTAAATTTTCTCTCTCTTTCTCTCTCCCTCCCTCCCTTCTTTCTTTCTCTCTTTCAGTTCCCGGAATCAACCTCAGGACCTTGCGCTTGCCAGGGAGGCGCTTGTGCCCGAGCTATATCCCCAGCTAAATATTCATAGTTTTAAACAAACAAGTTGTTCACCATGAAGAATTTAAAAATCCACAAAGCCTGAACAATGAATGAAAGATAGTTCACTCCTTTCCCAGCAATGCTCTATCAGGTAAAGCGCTGAAGAGCACAAAGCACCCTTGGAATTTAGAGATTATTTATTTAATCCTTTATAAATCTGAGAAATCTGAGACCACAATTAAGCAATATTTTCAGTAATGGTGACCCTACTAATTATCAAGAAATGGAACACATTAATTCGGCAAGGTTTCACTTGCTGTAGTTAACAGAGAAGAGCCTTCCCACAGGATCCCTAACCTGATATTGTTAGTAACGTGAAGAACCAATCAGGACCTATAGGTATAGTACTATAAAGGTCCTGAGTATCACACAGTATCACTAGGCTATCAGATCTTATAAATATTTTTAATGCAGACATTATATAGCTTAAAATAGGGTCTAGACACTTTTTAAGAAAATGTAGAAAGAACGCTATTGAATCCCTGGTACATTTTTGACAGCATTCAAAGGGGTAATACAACCATTATTAAGATACCTAAGAAACAGTACCAAAAAAAAAAAAAAAAAAAAAAAAAAAAAAAAAAAAAAAAAAAAAAAAAAAAAAAAAGAAAGAAATAGTACCAATATAAAGGCTTCTTTCATCACATTAACTGGAAAAAAGTTCAATTGTACTGTTGGGTATGAGAAAAAAAAAAAAGCCCATTAAAGTAAGGTCTCAGCAATAATTGCTAAATCAGGTCCAATATTTTCAATGACACTTGCCATTGTATTAAAAAGTCAGTCTTCACACTTTCATAAACAGGTAAGAAATCCTCCTAAACATACATTACAGTTTACAGATGAGGAGCAGCTCATCTGCTCAGGACTCCCAGAAAGATCTGCTAAGAAAGGAAATGAGGCAAAGAGGAGACAACAAGATCACAAATACAAGATACACATTTTTTTCCCTGACCAATGAAATTACAGTTTAAAAGTAAGTGCAAAGCTAGGATGAAAAAATATTTGAAGAAAATAAGGAGAAAATGAAACATGTCTACGTCGAGTAAGGGGCAGTGCAGACACTGGGCGTGTCTGTTCTTTGTTCCCCCACAGTGCTGGGGTGGAACCTGGGGCAAAGGGATGGCGGAGCTCGGTCACACAACTATTTGGAGAGTGCTACATGAAAACTCTAAAGTGTGAACTCTTTAACAGGAACAAGGCCATTAAAGAGATAGTACTCCAATTATTAAAAAGAGAAAGCAGCATAGGAATTGAAAGAAATTATGTGTGTATTTATTTATTTATTTACTTATTTACTTATGTCTTTTTGAGACAGGGTTTCACTATGCACTTCAGGCTGGCCTTAAACACAAGCCCAGCCCAAGATGGCCTCGAACACATAGTGATCATCCTGCCTCATGCCCACTGAATGCTGGGGTTATAGGTGTGCATCACCACACCCAGGAGAAACTGTGTTTTAAGACAAATTAAACTAATAATATCTAACTGGAAAATTAAAAACTATGTGCAACCCAAGCGGGGTATACTACATATATCATAGTTACACGAAAGGACAGGTCAGATGAATAGTTACATACACAGAAATTGGGATGGACACTCAGTAATAGTCTGTCCCAATTCAATGGAAGAAATAGAGGCACAGAAAGGATGAATACCAGGCTCAGAACCTAAATTATTTAGGGTCCTTGTTAGATTTTTTTTTCCTAGGGGACTGAGGCTATAGCTCAGTGGTTTAAGCGCCTGCCTACTCAGCACAAGGTCCTGAGTTCGATCCCTAACACCAAAAAAAAAAAAAATTAAATAAAATAAAAATGTTTAAAAAGATTATTTTCTAGTCCTATTTCTAATATAGAGGTCTTTTTAACAGATTAAATGGCTTTGAATTCCTCTATGACTTAATGTTTATAAGATTAAAAAGGTGTTCTTTTTTGTAGTCTACACATATAAAATACAATTTTTTCACAATGAGACATATCTTCTAATTGTATTTTGGAAAACAAATTCTTTGGCTCAGTCTTTGGCTTATTAGGCTTCTAAAAGTAGTAGACAATTACTAAAGCTATCGCTCTGGCTGCTTAAACTTATCTTTATCCAAAAATTACTGTAATTTGTATTGGCCACGGGACTTTCCAGTAGGATCTAGACTTGACCTGCACACAGATGTCAGTGATGAGGACAGCTCTTCACACTCCAATGTGTCCTTATTACAGCTTATAGAATGTTTAAAAGTGAACAAGTGAGATAAACTTTAAGAAAAGTATCAGTGCAAAAAAGCATAAATTTTAATTTTTAAGGGGCTGTGAAAGGTAAAATGACATTTACAACTAAATGAAAATAATGATAAATCCACTTTTAAAAACTTATTACATTCTCTCAATTAACAAACAATATAGCATGAGGTAAAGCACAATATTACTTGTAAATAAGCAGGGAATGTTTCTTCAAGTTTATTTTTCCTTTTACGGTATCTTTTCTTTATTTTTTCAGTACTCTCAGCAACAGAAACAGACTCATCAACCAGAGTATCTGGTAACTGCTCACTCCAGCCTGAAATAAGAGTCACATTTAGACAGATGCGGTATTTAAATTTCAAACAAACCCACCTATGTTTCATTTAAACAAGCAAGTTTTTTTTTATGTCTTAAAAAGATCTCAAAACAACTTTATTAGTAAGTTTTAAGCATCAAAAAATTTCACGTCTATTTAATATTAGCATATTTCCTGTTCTCTTAACAACCAGCATTTTCTTCCAAAACAGAAACTTGTTTTTTAAAACACATGTAGTTACAAATTGTAAAACCTGAAAATACTGAATTTTCATGTGTCTGGCTACTCATACACCCCTACAGGAAATTTGGAGGACACAACTTTTTGTAAAATATACTGGAAACAGGTAAGAAAAATCTTTTTCTAAACATTTGTATGTGTTTCCTTCTAGCAATTTGAAGTTCAGAAATACATTATTAATCAGGGTATTCTCTGAAGTACTAAGAATGAGAACATGCTCACTGGTAGGTGTGTGTATACAACATTATAGTTTTGTTAAAAACCACTGGGGTAACCTGTCACTTTCAATTAAATTACATACAAGTTTTGAGTTGCATTTTAAGTAGCTGAAGTCTTTCTTTAGATGACCAGGAAGTATTTTACATAAGTAAATGATTTAGTCCTTACATTGTCTATACTGAAAATAGGAAATGCTTTTAATGAAGAAGAAATCTTAGAGGAGCAGTTTGAGTGATAGCTCAGTGCACAGTATGTACTTAGCATATGTGAGGCCCTTGGGTTCAATCTTCAGGACCAAAAAGAAATTTAAGAAAAGAAAATAAATTAAAAAGGAATAGAGTTTCTTGGATTTAAATCATTTTCTTATCAAACCTGACTGCTATTCTAAGTGTAAATTATATGTGCATTTAGCCCTTTGATCAATAAGAGCAATATAGTTGTGACAGTGACATTATTTATGACAGTTCTTTCTAATCGAGATGTCAAGATCAAGGGGTTAAATCAAAGAAATTCAGTACTATACCATCATCTCTGCTAGGAAACTGCTCAGTAATAGAGCCTGAGGAATCTTTTCTGATCACAGATCTCTTGGTTTTTCCTTGCCCTGTTCGACTTCTTTGTCGTACCATAAATCCACCAATACCTGTCCAAAACAAGAAATTAGATAAACTGATAAATATTTTTAATTTGTCCCTACCTATCTACTGTACTTCTACAGTAAGATGAAATTGCTTTAATAGTGAGGCATTTTCCAAAATTCAATCTGGGCTAATCTAAATCAATAACCTAATTTTTCTGTAAAATAAAACAGGTTTTGAATAAAAAAATAAATATCAATGCTGTTACCACTAATTTAGCAGGAATTAAAATTTTCTAGAGTACAGAAAGAATTCCATGCATTTCCTCTTCTAGACTAGATCAGAATAAACACAGAACAGTAGATTATGCTGTCCTGTCTACGAACATCAAATTATTAACAGTACACTGTAATAACTGGTACATTAGTAAAGAACACAATATACAAACTAAACAAGATGACACAAGCACACATTGATGAATATAGCAGTCTCCAAACTTTTTGAGAATTTTTCCACAGAGCAGGCAATGGCCAGATTCAAGGGAGCATGTCACCTCGATCTCTTGTACATGGAATTCACTGTGTAGTTTGTGCCTCTATGAGAATCTAATGCTGCTGATCTGACAGGAGGCAGAGCTCTGGCAGCGAGGTAACTCGGGCGGCTGTAAACCCAGATGAAGCTTCCTTCATCAGCCACTCACCCTGTGTTGTGTGGCCTGCTTCCTAAAAGGTCTCAGAACTGTAGCAGCTTGGGGACCAAGTGTTGAGAACCCTGGGTTAATGTGATTCTGGAGTCTGTGCCTAGTTTTTCTACAGTATGGACGCTGTGTGTTTAGACTTAAGACACAGAGTTCCAAAGTTGAGAGCACAAAATCTGGACACACAACACTGTAATTCCACTTATTAACTAAATGTGGACAAGTACTTTATTTTTTTTTTTGCGGTACTGAGGATCGAACTCAGGACCCTGTGCTTGCTAGGCAAGCGCTTATTCCACTGAGCTATATCCCCAGCCCTGGACAAGTACTTTAATCCTCAGTGCCACAATTCGACTGATAAAATGGGGGCAGTTTACAGCACCTTCTCACACACATATGCCGTAAGTATAAGTAATATAAATGAAGTGCTTATTTAGAACAGTGCCTCGCACACAGTCACACTAAGCTGTTGCCAAATGATACCACTGTCCAGCAATATCCTCTGAGAACTACTGAGTGCCCCATTTAAGGGATGACTTCCACATGAGGAAGAGAAAGATGGAAAAAAAACCAAAACCTGAAGTTCTTAGAAAGAATTTGCATTATCTATAAAGAGTAAATGTCGGCTGGGGATGTACCTTAGTGGTAAAGCACTTGCCCAGTAGGTGTAAAGTCCTAGGATCACTCCCTAGCACCTCAAAAAAAAGAGTAAATACACTTGTAAACCTCATAATTAAGAAATAAAACCATTTTCATAAAAAGATTGGGATGAAACTCATCTTCAGTCCTTACAGAATGCAAATAAAGTGAGAAGGTGCTTCCTTACATATCAAAGGAATTTACAGAACTCTTAACAATAAAAATATGAGAAATCAGGAGAATAAAGATTATCCCATTCCAATTTCATGCCTCATTTATTGGTTCATAGACATCAGTAAGCAGACTGAAGAAAGCCTACAACTTCTGTACTGTGACACTTCAATAAGGTAAATACAATCTCACAAGGAGGGCAGCTTTTCTCTCTACCCCTGAAGAAAATAGGAGATAAGAAGGTGTTAAATCATTCATAGTTACTAACTGGATTATAGATTCTAGGAGTCAGGACTTTGTCATGTCCACTTCACAGTGCACCCTTACCAACATTCTTGCAAAAACATTGAAACAAGTTTTTAAAACATAAAAATATCAGATGGTGAAAGGTGAAAAGAGAACTGCAGAAGTATGTATCAATGGGAAATACATGAAAGGCTTTGGAGTTGATTATAAATAAAAACCAACTAGTAACACAGTTAATAAAATGGTTACATGTTTGGGAAAAGGCACTGAGTAATGATTTACCCAAGATACACAACTGAACAAATTCATCAGCCGAAAAGCCTATTCAAACAGCCCAGTTACTGGGTGCATACTTACACATTTCAGAGGGTTCTTAGGATGCTATACTTAGTACCGATCACTTAATAACTCAAGTCCTCGATTTGGGGGCCTCACTAGGTAGTCACAGCCATCCTGCCTTAGGGGCCAGAGGTGCACCTGGCTTTTTTCATTTGTTTTTGAGACAGTGTCTCACTATATATATAGCCAAGGGGTACCTAGGAAAACTAGGCTATCGTGAAGATCACAATTCCCCTGTTTCAGTCTCCAGAGAGCTGAGTACAGGAAAGTGCTACCCCACCTAGCTAAAGTTCCCAATATTGCATTCTTAAATTAGCTACAATTTTCCAGCTGAGGCACTTTACCCGGTCTGTACGGCTTCCTTTTTCTCTTTTTGACACCATCTGCTCCTTCTACTCCCTTAGTGTCATCATCCACAGCTTCTCGCTCAGGACTAGACTCTGATTTTCCATCACAATCCATAAGTTCCGTTTCTGGAATAAAGTAAATGTACAGATGAAATTGCAGAAGTCCACAAGATACATACTCCATATGTAAAGGGGACTAGAGAGCCGAGGGGCCAGCAAGCCACTGAAACTGTGCATCACAGCAGGGGGCGAAGCAGAAAAAGAAACCAAGGAGACCCCGCTGCTTCATGTAGTGTGTCCTCAGGGATAAAAACCACGAGTCAGGTAAGGGGAACACACAGAGAAAGACCACAAAGAGATGGTGATCAATCAACTTGCATTTTACAAATCATTCTCTTTTCATTATGTCTCCAAGCCCTAAATGCCACTCTATAACTGAGAACTCTTCTGAACTCCAATCATGGTGGTAACTGAATACTTGCCTAGTTACTGAAAGCTACCCCAAATTACATATTAACTGAAGATGAACTCTCTCCCTTTCCTATGTCACCCATCTTCATCACAGGACATTAAAAATACCCTGGAAAAGACGAAGTCTGGATGACAGCATTGACAACTTCTCATTTCTTTTCTACTCTGGTCAAGACTCCTCAGTCTCTTTCAAAATCAATTTATTTCTCTCCAATTTTATTTTAGTTCAATCTTGTGGTTAATTTGCTATTATAACCTCCTAGTTCATTCACTTTCTCAATGCACAGACTGTTTTTGTTTTCTTTAAGGGCAGGATTGTTTTCTTGCATAACAGGGTTTCCAGACTCCAGCAGGTGAAGAAGGAAGTCTGCTTCTACTGCACATGAAGCCCACTTCTGACACACTATGGTAATGATTTGTGACTTGTCTTAAAGATAAAAAAAACAACAGAGGCAAAAAGAAACTTCTTTTCAAAAACATGATTATTGCAATACTAGGCAACTAGAGCATCACTAGTTACTATGGACTTTACAGACTTCATTGGAGTTTAATGATATGTCTAAAATTACATGTGTAATATTATCTGTATTATATTCTGACAAACTGTACAGCTCAAATCACTTTTAGTCAATAATACCTCCAAAATTAAATTTTGGATTTATCCAGTCTCGCCGTAATACAGAGGGGAAGACTACACATACTTTCATTACAGTTTTTCTATACCTTCAAAAGAAAGAAAAAGATTTGGACACATTCAGTTCAGAGATCAGTGCTGGCACAAATTCACTGAAAATCACTTACATGCACACAGGAATAATTCCTTTCATTGTCAGACCAGAGCTTGCATCACAACAGCAGAAACAACATGGGACTCTGCTGAACTCTGTCAGACAGAAAGTAGCCGGTGGGAAAGCACAGATTGGACACTAATAGCTGGTCAGTCCTGAGAAAGCCACATCTCGGAAGTGCCATGGCCTGGCACAAATCTGGGGTGTCCGCAACACAACTACCCTGGTGGGGTGATCCTAGCATATAATACTTCACAAATGGATAGTCTAAGCATCCGAGAAGCTGAATAACTTGGTTAAAAGCACCAGAGTTGCTGACACATTGCCCATGGTTCCATTATGCTTTTTATTTTTTTTTTCAAAATGCTGAAACAGAGTCTACACATAGAATTTTAAATGTGACTAATCTTGGTTTCAAACAAAGTAGCAAAAAAGGGGTGTGTGTACTAGAAATTTTAGCACTATATAACAATACAAATTGAGGATGACAATTTTTTCCTATTTTTTTTTCCAGGACAGGCTACTTAGAATAATAAAAACATAAAACTCAATTTAAATATGTATGTGGCATGTACATGTACGTGTTACACACATGCAGGGTGGGTGATCAAAATATATAATGATTTTAAAATTTATCACGTAATATAACTACATCTTCATGATAGCAAGTTATAGCATCCAATTTTTGAAAAGATTTTATTTAGCAAACAAGAAAAAATTTTTTTGAAATATCACACATTGACCTCATCCCTACAAGAAGTGCCTCTCCTTCACAAAGGACTTCAGACCCTGAGACACAAAGGGGAACGAGGGAAGAGTCACGAAGTACAACACTCAACTGCCAAAATCCCAAAACTGTCTCTACTAACATCTGCAAAATCTGATACACACATTTCATTTTCAACCAATTAAGAACAGATTCAGATTCAAATCAAATTAAAGATGGGCTATTTTACCACATACATAGTTTCAAAGAAGGCAAGGGTATTTTTTCAACTGATTTTGTTACCCTGACAGGAGTAAGAGAATATAAAATTGAAACAAAACACCATCTCTCATAGTGCTATTCCACAGAACAGCAGGCACAAAGAAACTTTTCCAAAATCTCTGTTGTTTCTTAAGTTTCTATACTCTCAAGAGTAGGACAATAATGTGTACTATCAAGAAACCTTTCACATTTAGTAAAATATACCATTTCCCAAATTTAAGTGAGTTAGGGTAAAATCCTTTCTCACATACATGTTAATGTTGTCAGAAACTGAACTTCTTCCATGTACTTTGGCTGATGCCGATCTGGATCAAATCCCCTTATCTCTTCACAACCCCCAATCCATTTCAAACTTCAAATCAAGTTTACTGACCAACTGTATTTAAAATGCACTTATACGAAACGACAGCCTTTCTCACAAACCCCAAACACACTACTACAAAAGAAAAACATGAGGACTAAATGGTTAAATTACTAGGAATTTACAAGACATATCTTCTCTGAGCCACAATTACCTCTTACTTGAGAACTACTGGCTTAGCCTCCTGATTGATCTGCAAGACACAATTCTCTATATCTGACAGTCTGCATGTCACAGCAGAATGACATCATACAATACAAATGAGAACAAGCCCTTTTCTCTTCAGAAACATACATAACCCTCTGGCAAGTGCAACCCCCCCCCAAGTGTTAGATCTGACAACGACACCACCAGCACTATAACCACCACAACCTGCCCCATCCTCTCCTCATACCTGCGATCTCACCGGCTCCTACTGTCCCTTAAGCCACTCTGCCCAACACAGTGGTCTTCACAGCCCCCCTCACACACCCTGGGCATGCTGTCTACAGGGCCTCGGTCTTCACACTCTCATTACCTGGGGATGCTCTGTCCTCAAGTAATGACGTGGTTCAAATACTCATCCCTTTTCGCTCTGTGCTTAAATACCACTTCCCACCCACCTGACCCCCAACATCACTACCTGCACTCTTCTGCTTGGCCTCTTACTTTCTCCTTCACACTTACTAAACACACAATAACTAAGTTGAGGTTTTTTATTGAGATATGACTGTAGCAGGCTTACATCTGAAACTCAGAAAGGACACAACTATTCCAAACCACTAAATCTGCTCTTTCAAAACATGAAGCTTTTACTGACACATTTACCCAGGCCTGTTCCTGTAAAACTAGACTTCTGACACTGGGCTCCCACTTCACTTTCCTACAGGTCAGCACCCTCATGCCCGAAAGCAGTGCTCCAAGCAACTTCTAAATCATGCTCATGCTGCGCTGCCAAGGCTGGGTCCATGACAATCCCTCATGAGGCAAAAGCAAACATGGTGACAAACTCCAAGTCTGGGTCTCTGATGAGCTTTCTGGAAAGCCAGAGAAAGAGCTTCTCAAAGTGGTGGTTACTTTTGGCAGAAATATCGTAATAGTGAAGATTCTTCTTTCAGTGAAACACACTTTCCTACTTTTCATGTCCACTTGTTACTACACAACACAATGGGGACATTCTCATGCACTCCCACCAGACCTCTGTGCCAGGCAGGCATGTTCTTGTGGGTAACTCTTGATGTCACATCAAACGTGGCAACAGCACACTGAGCCTGGATGTCATCACACTGAACTTGATGGGGCTACAGATGGTGTGGGACACAAATGCACTTCCACACCCAGCATGGCCACCTTCTTCTTCTACAACTTTGGCCCATTGTGAATGTGGTCTTCCCAGGGCCACTGTCACACACCAGCATCACCTTGAATTAAACCTCTGGCTCCCCATGTGCAGCCATCGTGGCCTGAATTAGTGTCTTGTGGGCTTACTTTTTTTAGTCTTCTACCCTAACATTGAAATATTAACTCGATGGGAAAGAGGTTTATTTCTTTTGCTGTTAGTGATTTCCCACATCTGACAGAGTGCACATATAATAAATACTGACTGATGAAATATAATGGAACAGTTATTTCTGAATCAGCTGAAAAGCAAAAAAATCCCCCTAAAAACAAACAATTCTATAGTAAACCTTTGGAGATAAGCAAAAATATAACTTGTACTGAATTTAACATTACAACTCTAATTATAGTGTAGCTGTAATAACCGTTTTTGTACCTACAATGACCAAGAAAATATGTCACAGTTTATGCTGAACACCTGGGAGTAAAACATACACCTAAAGCATTATTATTGATCATTTCTCCACTTCTCCAACACACAGATCAAATTCCACTCGGACTTAACCCCCACATCCATGGCTCACAACACTTGGGATATGTCACACTACTATCTAGCAAACCAAAGTCAGAGCCTCTGCATCTGCCTTGGAGATGTGCACAAGATAACTGAATCCTAAGAGGATCCATGAAAGTAAATGAACTTTTAAGATGCAAAGTCTAAGATCGCTCACAAAGGGGACACACCACATCCAGGGTTGTTTCAGTTAGTGGGATTTATACTTTTAAGTCATAAAAATTGCAGAAGTTATTTTATACATTAATTCTTGCACATGTATTCCAAGGATGACAAATTAGTATTACCTCGACTATCATCCATTTCACCATCCCTTGAATGCTCTGATTGGATGTCTGGAGGGGTTTGAAGGACGGCCACACTATTCTGATTTATTATCTTCAATTTTAATTTAGGTTTTGATCGTTTTCTTCTTGGAACAGTGACTGTGAGACTCTGTAACTGAGTCATCCCTGATTCAGTCAGACAAACACCATCCTGGGTGTAGGTCTTAGGTGGATCTAAAATTTAAAAAATATCAATACAAATTTAAACTTTCATTTTTAAATTTGGTAAATTAATTATTAATACATATATTGAAGGAATGCAACTGCATTTCCATGGATAATCATCTATGAGGCACATGAATAATTAACATACTGATGCCTACTTAGAACTGGGAATAACTAGCCAAGCTTTCCTGGACTTTAAGTAAAAGGCTTCATGTTTTTTAAAAATGGTCTTCCTGCCACTTCTGTGCATCATACAGAAGAATTTAGAAGGAAAGCACTGAAGCTTAAAGATACACATCAGTCATCCAACTATGAACCTTTTCCTAGAAGAGAACAAGAGGTAAGGATGAATTAATGAAAGAGAACACTCCAGAAAGCCATGTGAAACCACTGCCAGGGAGCAACTACATAGAAAGCCTGCACAACGAATTTTTAATATACAAAACCGCTGCTCATTAGAATAATTCCTGTAACATCCTAATTTTTTATTAGGTAATATCAAAAATATGTAGTCAAAAGAGAGACTATAAAAACATCAATGAGTCACCATTCTAGGCTGTTATAAGAAAAAAAAGAGAAAGACTAAAGTATAGTACTGTACATCTAAAAGAATTTGTGGACAAGGCCTTCTTTTCGGCTAATAACCATACAGAATGGGGTATCAATGAAGCCAAAGCAAACAGCAGTTCTTTTAAGAGCTGCTAATTTTCACTGGTCATTTGCTAAAATTGATGGGAATACTGCCCAAGTAAAACATTTTATACTTCAGCTATAAAAATTGTTGACATCAGGAAATTTACAACAAACATCTATATGACTAGGCATATCTTATATAGTATGTGGCAAGCCACTTTACTATATAAAAAATGACCACTCATAATGCTTTCTCTAAAGAACAATTAAGTATTTCAGATTTTACCTAGCTCTTTTACTTTTGTGATGATTTGTGCTACAAGTGAAGATTCACAGCAGTCTGAGGAAGGCACTAGAATGAAAATAATTCGGGTGAATTTTTCAGAAAAATATTATTAAAGACTTACATATGATAAACTTTCAGCTTAAGTTCTCATTGAAATAAATATTTGACTACTAAATAGCATTAGACATGATTCTGGGGTTTTTATTTTGGAGACAGGGTCTTGGCTAAGTAAATCAGGCTGGCCTGCACTCACTATGTAGCCCAGGCTGGCCTCAAATTTCTGGTGATCCTCCCGCCTCAGCCTCGCAAGTGTGGGGATTACAGGTATGCACCACTACACCCAGTTAAACATGGTTTTTAAAACAAGAGTAAATGACAAGTAGAAGTGGTGATGGAACCATACAATTCAAGGAGGCAAAACTGGCAAAGAAAGAAGCAGTGTACTGATTTCCACACATTGCTAATAGCTACAAGACTTCCTGTTCCTTAAGAACAAAATCATATTTTACATCAAAAATGTATACTTCATTTTCTCTTTTTGCAAATTATTTTAATAAAGCTAGGATCATCAAAATTACATTTCTTAAAAAATGACCCATTTTCCACAAAGTCCTTGTCCAAATAAGAGATTCACAAAAATAAGCAGAATTGAGCCCACTCAGTGGTTGTGTAACAGCAAGGTGCACGTGCACAGTAGGGTGGCACAGACTCAGAGTTTTAGGTATTCTTACCATTTGATGCGGGCATATAGGGTCTGCACATGCTACAATCAAAACCAATGTCTGCTACATTTTCCACTTCCTCCTCTGTATTTAAGTTTTGACAAACTGCATGCATCCATCTAAAGAGACCATATTTGTACATTTAAAAAGAATTGAATATACTGCGAAGTGCTTCTTTTAAACACTGCAACAGGAATTAACAGCTTCAAACTTAAAAGCCCTAACCCTTGCCTGGCCCTACTGTCTAGCCCACCTAACGATTCCCCTTTGACCTTCCAGGACTTTTGTAGGACTAGGAAGGGAAAGGGTGAGAACAAGACTAGGGAGGAAGCAAGCACACATTACTAAGGAGGACATGACAATTTTTTTTCATATATTAAATGCATCAAAGAACAATGAAGTGGTCAGGGGAAGCAAGAACAAATTCAGAAAACTGGAAATGTCACACTATGTGCTACCTCTAACTTGAAGTAGATGTAACATTTTTTCTTTTTTTTTTTCTTTTTTTTTTTTTTTGACAAGAGTCTTGCTATGTAGTTCAGGCTGGCCTTGAACTTACTATGTAGCCCAGGCTGGCCTTGAACTTACTATGTAGCCCAGGCTGGCCTTGAACTTGCCATAGTCCTCCTGCCTCAGCCTCCTGAGTGCTGGGATTACAGGTGTGTGCCACCATGACTAGGTAGATAAAGCAATGTTAAACAGTTATTAGGAAATAGAAGCGACAGAGATGTGTTGCTTTGGAACAGAGAGATTATAGATAAAAGCCTAAGAACACCATACTAATATGAAATAACATGGTTAATAATATGTGTATACTGCTTTATTGCTATTAGGCACATAATGCACCAACATAAAGAAAACTTTCTTGATTTTGAAGCTACACACCCATTACGACCTAAGAAGAACAAAAGATAGCATCTAAAACAGGGCTTTAGGAAATAGAATGTGAGAATATAATAAAAGATTCCAAAGCCCTCCATAGAAAAATGCATATATGCAGGCAATAATTTTGTATCTAATTCCAAAGGATTCATAAATCTTCAAAAAGCCTCCAGTTAAAAATCTTTGGAAGTGAGAATTTAAAACAGGAGATCATTTCTAGCTATCTAGTTCACCAAAACTCTTGGAAGCAATAGGTTTTATTCCTGATCTTTATGATCAGGAAGGTTATTTGCCAATTTCCTTTTATTATATTTGCAGAGTTAAAAAAAAAAAAGCTTGCAAGCAATTGTGGAGCAGGGTGCAGGTACGATACCTATCACACTGTCGGCACTGCAGAATCAGATCGTCTTCTCTGTAGTTTCGAAGGCAGATCGGACAGGAAGACAGGCTGGCACAGGGAGCGCACTGTGTGTAGTTGTTCTGCCATTCGCACCTCATACCTGCAGATGTGGCTCCGCAGTGTCTACACCAAACACACCTGGAACCCAAGCCCCACCCCAAGTGTCTGTTTATTCACTCATTTTGGTACTGTAACTCTCGAGGCTATGCTTAAACAGATTAAGGGGAAATTATTTACTGTGAATGTGCAATTTTCTCATTGGTATCTACCATAGCAAATGTGTATTTTGTGATTAAAACATTCATGGCTAATTTTTAAAAACCAAAGTGATGAAAGAAAGTTCTGAAGTTGGAAGACTGACAAAAGAACAAAGGCTACAGTACCATTTGCACTTCCAGCCTCCTTTAGGAACTGTCTGCAGCGGGGGGTCTAGACAGTAAGTGTGGTAACTTATGTCACAGTCATCACATAGCAGGAGTCTCCCCGGGTCAGTCGCCTTCCCACAGGCTTCACATACTGTGCACTCCAGACACCTCCAGCCTTTGCTAAGAACCACTTTAGTGATCTGCAAAAGAAACAACCAATCCATGCAATTTATACAGTAAGACCTCATTTTGCATGAATTAATATAGTATGATGTAACAAGACACAAAAAAGGCAAAAATTAGTGGCTGAATACTGCGTAACGCTCACACATATACTTTTCAGGAGCCCTCGACAGAGTAACTGAAAACAGCATATATTTTAATGTCATTTTTAGTTCACATAATTACCCTGCACAGTAAGTGATATTCTATAGATAAATACTGTATACATATGGTGAGTGGATTTTAAATAAGTAAGGTAGTTCATTATTTGATACAGGATTTGTCATTGTATCAATGAAGGCTACAATCTATGACCATGAATTCCATTCTTTTGAAATTGGAGTACATGGCACAGGTCCTTCTAAAACTCAGCGTAAAAGGAGATCTCCAGGACATTTCAGGTCTCAGACAAATTTCAAGCTATGAAGCTAGGACTTCTGAAGTTCACCTTCTCTATTTTCCTCTGTCTCAAACGTCTGAGTTAGCATGAATTTTAAGAATTTCTATTTGCTGGGAAACTCCTCAAAGAAAGGATGTCATACGGTATTATGAATTTGGGACTAACCCCTTAAAGACCTTAAAAGACTAAAGTACCCAAGTCACAACAAAATAACAAGCAAAGTACAGTGTAAAAATTCAGGTAAGAAGGGAGTAAGAAAGCCTAAAAGCCACCAGAGAAGAAAATAAAGAGTAAATTTAAAAGGAACAACTATCAGAATGGCTTCAAGCTTTCCCACAACCCCAGACAGCAGAATAGACTGTTTCCAAATTCTACAAGAAAATACTTTTCAAAGCACAGTCCTTAATCCAGCTAAACAAGCCATCACTTGAGAAGGAGCCTACTGTTTATAGACAGAAAAAATCTCAAAACTCAGCTCCTCTACACTCTTCACAAGTTACCAAGACATGTGCGGACAGAATGAGGATGTACAGGGCAAAAAGGAAGATGAGGATTAAGAGAGGAATGGACTTAAGAGGACCAAAGCCCAAGGAAACGTACAGCTGAGAGATGAACCACACATCTAGAAGCTGCTGGCACAGATCATAGCAGGACAATGTAAGGTCTAGGAAGAGAGAAGCATTTGCCCAGGTAAACAGGTCCTTGAACAAATGTTCTGATGCAATGGTGCATATGTAGGTAAACACAACAACACAAGAATGGAGTCACTCATATTATTTTCTTCTTGCTATTAAAAATTCCAGGAAAAAGAAGTCAGAGTATGCTAGTTGGATCCGAGCCAACACTGAGTCAAACCAACACAAACTATGCAGTAACACAACTACATGAATGATTATTTTCTCCCTGCTATTAACAATTTCAGGAAAAGCAACAGTCATGGTACACTAAGGAGATCTGCAGTAAACATCAAAACCAACAATTAAAATTATTCAGCAACACAACTATATTGGAAGGATGCTGGAAGAAGGCAGGGAACACATGGTCAGAGCTAAAGTAGAATCTGTTTATTCAAAGAAGAAGTTAACAATTCTAATACTGATAAAGCAGTGGTACTAGCTTATTAGGAAGAATTGCGGAATTATCTACCAGAAGAAAGATTTGAAAAGAATAAAAGAGGTTCCTTCAAATATGAAGTTAGGATAGGACAGAGTTGGTTGGTCAGCATTCGACTTTTGATTTTTAAACATGTATCTTTATTGCTTTAACTTATTAACTTTTTAAAAGTCTTAGATAACCAGGTTATAATTTGTTATTTACCCAAATAGAAAAAGGCTTGGATCCAAAGATTAAAGGTAGATAAAGCAGATTTTTTTTCCTGTCAAACAGACCCATCTGTGCACTGGGAAATAGTAAACACACTAGGTTTTGTAGCCCATGAGGTCTGTTTCAATTGTACAACTGTGCCCCTATCAAACTAAACCACTGTGGATATGTATAAATGCAACATCATTGTTATGCAGGAACTTAAGTTCAAGTACAAAAACAGGAAGTGGGCCAGATGTAACACATTGACCACAGTGTGCCAAACCTTAGCTCAGGAGAACAAAGTGGCGACACCAAATTCTTAAGAGTATAATTTTTAATAGCCAGGAGTGGTGTCACATGCCTGTAATCCCAGCACTTGAGAGGCTGAGGCAGGAGTATTGCTGTGAGTTCAAGACCAGCCTCGGCTACAAAGTGAGCTCAAGGCCAACCTGAACTGCACAGTGAGACTCTGTCTCAAAAAGGGAGGGAAAAAAAAAAGCAGTATAATTTTTAAAAATGTCCCCTCATTCCTATTCAGTTTTCTTATCTCACAGAGAAAGCTATGCCCTTGATGTACATAGGTTGAATCTTAGGTTATTCAACTCATTTTCACTCTGCACATATGCTGGGTTTCTACGCCCCCAACACTGACCCCTGATCCCCAAACCCAACAGCATGTGAGGCACATGCCTGCATGTCACTTCACTCTGTGCAGCGCTCCAGCAGCTCCCTGTGAAGAGTCTCTCAGCCTAGACAGCAGTGCTCTGCCCTCAATGCACTTCTTTCTCTGAAGGGGTGGAATCTTTTAAGGACTGAACCTAGGCCTCTGCAATGAGCTGTAGCTCTAGGTATTTTATTACATTTTTATTTTGGAACAGTTGCATTAAGAAACTAAGTTACCCAGGCTGGGCTGGAACCTGTGACTCTCTGGCCTCAACCTCCCAGAATGCTGGGATCACAGGCGTGAGCCACCAGCCCCAGCCTGGTTTAACCTTCATTTTGCAAAGTTCCTAGGCTCTCATCTATAGTACAGTGTCTAGAGTTGTGGTAGAAGTGTTTCATGACCTATAACGCGTATCTCCTTCCACTATGATTAAGTGAGACCACTCCTCTATCCCACTGAAAAATGACAGAAAATTGGGCATGAAACAACTGTTTTCAAATACTGGAGACCCTGAAGTACATACAGGGCTGTGATCTCTAAGAGGATGGAAACATGTGACCTAAGTCTAGTGAAAGTGTACCTACAGACACCTCTCAGAGAGCTGCCAGCAAAGGAGAGCCTCAGTGTAAAGGTCTCACTGAGCTGAGAAGAGAGGACAGACTTCACAAAGGCTAAGGCAGCTGGAATTCACAGGACACAGTCCAGGAAAAGAAGTGATCCACAAGAGCTCCAGAAAGCCACACAAGATTCATCTAACATCCCTGGCTGAACCCAAGGCTGCACATCTACAAGGCAGCACAAAGACCTACAACCAGGACAAAGATATCCACCTGGGATGTGTAAGATGAACAATTACCAGACACGTGAATTCCAATTGGTCAGAGTGGAAAAACACTGGTGAGCAGAAAGTAGGATCCAGCAGAAACCCAGAAAGGCCACGGCTGGAAGGATAAGGTAAACTGGTGCTAAAACAGTAGTCCTTATAGGCAGTCTTAAGGTCAAGCTGTTTTCATACTACTATGAAGATACTATGGGTCACTTGCACAGATTCACTCACAACTATATGGTGACCTTTTGAGATGCTAAATAATGTCAACACTGTCCTCACACAAGTCATCCATGTATATTCTTTTTATAAAATGTACCAATTTTTAACTTCCAAAATGGTTACATATTCAACAGTCACAATCCTCAAAACAAACTTTGTTATATAATTTTGAATTTGTGTGTGTGTGTGTGTGTGTGTGTGTGTGTGTGTGTGTATAATTAGCGTTACACTTCAAAACCATAAAGTGTAGCTGGGCATGATAACATCCATAATCCCAGCACTTGAGAGGCTGAAACAGGATTAATGCCAGCCTAAACTATAAAGCAAGACCTTATATCTCAAAACAAAACAAACTGTGAAGATGTCCAGCTTAGAATGAAGGCTCTCTGGACCTATCCCAGGAAGACTAAAAAGAAGCTTCAAAAAGGCCAAGTTTGTTGACAAATAACTGCCCATCACAACAACTACTCAGCTCCTCTATCTAACTCACATGTTCCTAGTATACCTGTGGATACTCTGTGTCTCTTGATCAGTAAGGCTGTAATATTCTGCATGGTCCAGAATGGAGTCAGTGATACTAGAGTTAGCGAAACACGGATTTAAATTCTAGCTCTGACAGTAATCAATAGTGTACTAACTAGTCTTAATTTACATCAGGTTCACTCAATTTACCTGTACAAGGGGAATTATCAGATGGGTTATTAAAGATGCACAAAGTGGGCCAGAGATGCAGCTCAGTGGCAAAGTACCTGCCTGGCAGGAGCCCTTTGAAATGTAAACTTCTCTCCTAAAATCATCAGCAATATTAGCTAACCAAAGCTGTTTATTAAAGCATCAGTTAGGCTCACGGAACTTATGTCCCATCTTGTACTCTAGAGCCCAATTACAGAGAATTTAGACTATAAAGATACAAAGAATAAACAAACTTTGTTTTCTTACACATATATAATCATTTCAAAAATGGCTTTATGTAATCTGTGTTTTGCTTTTTACTCAACATATTGTAAGGAATGAATTTTCAAGTACCATATAAATTAACTGTACTAGTGTTCCATTTTGATAGATTAATAGTAATTTTTCACTTTGATTCTAGATTTACAAGTGTATAGAGCCCTAGGAAAGAAACAGTGTAGTTATCAGCAAAGAATTTTCAAGGGATGCAAGTTGATTTCTTCCCTATACTGACACCCTAGGTAAATAATGACATAATGTGAGGGTGTTCGATGGGCAGGAGAGAAGAGACAAAGATGCCTTGTACGATCAGGATTATTCAAGACCAAGAAGCTAGCATTTGTGCTCCCACCACACAGTGCAGTAACACTAGAAAAGATTTGGTTGTGCAGTGCACAGCAGGAGCCCTGTCTTATACTTATGTCTCCATACTGAAGTCCAGAGACCCTGTTACTTTATTCAAACATACAGGCTTTATTAAAACCAAGAAAACAAAAACCTGAGTTCAACAACTGACATATTACATATTTATATAACTTTAAAACTAAGTGTAGGATTACCATGTAAACCTCACTATGTCGCTAACCTGAAAACTTGAAGCTGAGCACCGCAGGCTCTTATTACTGAAGTACATTAAACATGATGTTTGTTTCTTTCAGCTATAAGCAAAACAAATGAGTTGTATGCACTGTTTTATAAATTAAATGCAAGTATTTTTGTTTGACTTTTTGTTACCCTGCAAGACAACTGCAGGATAATTAGTACAGTTTAAGGTCATGGATTTTTAGGGAAATTAACAGGGTTGGCGGGAGGATAGGGTCTCGCTATATAGTTCAGGCTGGCCTCCAACTCACAGCACTCCTGCCTCAGCCTCTGAGTGCTGGGATTACAGCTGTGTGCCACCATGCCTGGCAAGAAATTAATTTCCTGAGTTAACCTATATAAGCACTATTTAAAGTACTTAAATACTGTCACACATGGATAATACATTGTAAGTTATAGCTGATTAAGAGCTGGGAACACCACGACTACACAATTCAAAGCAAAACTCAGTACACTTCTGTTAACTCATTTAATTTAAGCATATTTACCTTAATACTGACACAGTATGGATGGTAACACTGACCACACTGAGAACAGGCAAGTAACCTTCCTTCTGCTCCTTGGCCAAAACTGCCACAAACCACACACATATCCTGGGAATTAAGAACAAAAGAACCTATTTTAAGCTGGAGATTAAGATAAGAATATGTGATTTTTACTTCTCAAATACTTTCATGACTAATATAGCTCTCTAGCCAAATTACATGACATCTGTGCAGAAGGAAAAGTAGAAATGTGCAAGGAAGAATTAAGAGTAGAAGATTAAATTCAAACCTGGTGCAAAGTAAACTTGTCACTACTAGAAAACAATACAACTGTATTGTGCATAGAGTTTTCTTCTTCATCCTTATTTGAAGAGTTATCTGCAGCAGATACCTATTAAAAAGCAAAATATACCAAATATCAAATTATACTTCTCACTTGTATTAAATTTAACTGGAAAGTTTCAGAAATTACTATACAAAATATAACTCTTTTGCAACATCTACACTATCAATTCTAAACCACATTACTAATGCTAAGATACTGCCATAAAACTATGAACCATGATACATTTTTATTCATTTAGTTGTCTCTAGAGTTACAGGGGAGAGAAGGAGAGGCAGGAAAAACTCTTCTAGAAACTCTACTATAGCTGTGCATGATGTGACCCCAGCACTTCGGAGGCTGAGGCATGAAAATTACCATAAGTTCAAGGCCAGCCTGAACTATAAAAACTACCCAAACTTTACGGACTGGACATTTTAACAGTGACTGTGTCAAGTAACAGTTAGGCAAATATGCATATTAAAAATGGACATCATTAGGGAATATAAATGAAATACTTAATATATACTTAATAAAAATGGCTAAAATTAATAATGACCATACCCCGTGTGGCTAAGTGCATGGAGGAACTGGGCATCTCAAGAACTCATTGAGAAGGGGCTGGGGGTATAGCTCAGTGGCATAAGCGCTTGCTTGGCAAGCACAAGGTTCTGAGTTCGATCCCCGGTACCGGAAAAAAAGAAAAAATAAAAAAATAAAAAAATAAAAAAAAAAAAAAGAACTCATTGAGAATACAAAATGGCACCAGCCAAATGTGAAATAGCTATTTCCTTAAAAGCTAATCACACACCTACCACAGCCACCCAATTTACTCCTAGATATCTGCTAAAGAAATAATATTTCCATATAAGAGTTCACAGAGTTTCCTAGCAGATGAATTTCTAATATACAAAAAATATAAGCAAATGTAGTATTTTCCAACAGAATAGATACACATCCACAGTTTCAAATACTACAAACTACAAAAACTACAAAGAAGAATGAACTTTCAACATATATAGTAATACAAATGAATCTCAAAATGTTAATGCTGAATGAGAAATTATACCCTAAGGAGTGTACTGTATATGATTCCACATATATTCAGCTACTGAAAATGCACACCAATCCCAATGAAGGACAGAGATTTGGCCAGTGCCTGGGATCGAGGACTGGTGGTGAGGGTGGAGGAAGGCAGAAGGGTGACAGGGGTCCTGAAGAAATGCTGGGAGCTTCTTCATTATTTCGATTATGGTGCAGTTTTCAAGGGTGTACACAAGGCAAAACAATTGAATTGGGTATGATAGCATTGTATATCTCAGATATTTGTAGCCTTGCATTATATTAATTTTGCCTTAGCAAGCCTGTTTTGCTTCTTTGTTTTTCAAAGGACCAGAACTTATATCACCCTTGCTCTTGGTACAGTAGTAAAATTGAATAATTTCATGTTTCTTGAATTTAACATTTAGTATTTGAGAAATAATATTTCTGAGAAAATAGTGAAGTTACTACATAAAACTACTTGTATCTATTAAATACACATTTAAAGAAAATGTCATAATATGCTGAGTAAATATTTATCAATTTTAAAATACTAAGATAGTCACTGAACCTAACATTTTTAGAAGCCATATTAATCTGCAACATTTCTAGTTTCTTCTTTAAGCCTTCTTAGCACCAAGCACAACTAAAATAAAAAATTAAAATGCCAATTTAAAAAAATTTTCAAACAGATTCAAGGTGTAACAAAAGCATGATTTTTTCAAACAAAAGAACAAGTATATTACATATCAGCTCTTGGGGGAAGGTTGGCATAGAAAGGTAAGAGTCACTAAGAAAAGTAAGAAGACAAAGTAGAGAGTGTAATAAAAGATGACTTGACCCAGGGATAGATTACAAAACAACAAAAAGGCAGAGACACAGTAAAATTTTTAAAAAATCAGAAATAGTTTGCCAACAAATGAGACTCTCACCATGAACTGACATTTAAAGGCCATAGCAAATATAAATAAAGCCTCACCCCAGGTAACATGACAGCTCCAATTCCACTTTTTAGCTTGGACCTGCCTCTGCCACCTCGTCCTGACAGCCCTGCACCCCGAGGTCTCCGCTTTCCTGGAAATCCGGCGCCACGGCCCTATGTAGTAGATATGAGCAGTCAGCATTCTATAAACGTCCAACGGAGTTTTAAATCCAAATGCCAAGGAAGTAAAACATTGTACTAAATTTTAAAACACATACACACTTCTCTCCTTTATTCTGATTCGATGATACATATCAGGAGATCAGCTTATCACCTCTACCTTTAAATATGCACTCTGCTACTTAAAATATAAGCATGAAGTTTTGTATTTTAAATCTGTATCTGAATTGAATCTGAATCAAAGAATGCGTCCATCACTGTGAATGCTCTTCATCAGCAAGCCTTGGCACTACTTTTCTAATTCATATCCCTGTGTTCCAGATTACTAGACTAGCCACACCCAATCTAGATATTTCAATATGCAACAAACTATTCAATATAAAGCAAGTACAAGGAATAATTCCTATTAAATGGTCGCTCAGGGATGACTGTAAGAGCTGACATTTACTGAATACTTACTATATACTGATTTAAGCCCTTGTTACTGTCAGTAGACCCACAGAACACATGGAGAGACTGTTTTATCATCCCTGTTCTAGAGGTAAATGTACTGAGGGATAAAACGTTTAAGTAGCTTTCCAAGGACACTGAAGTTGCAAGTCTGATTCTGCCTTTTAACTTCTACTCTATACTCTTACACTGCATCAAAATTAATTTTTGTAAGATAAAACAATGAGAAGGGGGCCCATCCTTAAAATTAAGTCAATTTCACCTATGATTTAACAGCAGCCTTATAAACTAAAAATTCCTGCCTCAGTCTATCACAGTAGAGAAAAAATTAAATACTATAAGCAAAATGACAAAAACATAAAACTCTCACTTTAAATGACCTGGATAATCATTACTTACAATAGGAATAAATTACCCCAGTTTTTACTCAACACAAGAAAAAAAAATATTATGGGCAAACATGTTAAATGTCTTTTTAAGCTGTGAATACAAACATCTTACGAGTTCTGTTTTTGTTTTTCTCTCCTTTTCTTTACATTCACACTTATGTATGGCTTCCTAGGGGAGCCATGGCATGTAAACAAGTATATCCATCACATACATAAAATCACTGAACACCAGGAGAATGGGGGCTTCCCGTAGTAAGATCTCGTATCTTCAACTGATGCCGTTATTAGAGTTTGATAAGTGAACTTACTGCCTATTTACCAGAACAGTTTCCAGGTGAAAAACATGGCTGCACTGTGCTGAGAAGAACCAACAGGAAGGGCTGCCCTTGCATCCCTGTTCAGTTCTAACCAACACTGCCCCTTCCAGTCTTCAAAATGCCTCTCTCCTCCTCTCACCCTGTGCTCCTTTAGGTCCTTTGAGAGGTCTGCTAGCTTCTTTGAACAATGGGAAGATTGGATAGGTTGTTTAGTTTTGTTAATTTTTAAGTAGGTAAACAAATTTTTTGAAGTTAATTAAAAATGAAGCCTAGAATTATCTCTCAGTTTGCCCTAACATGCAATGACAGATATAATTAAGGGAAAACGGATGGTATTTGCTATAAAACCATTAAACTAGTCACTTTTTATACTCTTAAAGTGTACATTATTCCGTAATACTAAAACACTTACAACCTTATTCCAGAATTGTATTAAATACAGGACATGAAGAAAAATATGTTCTCTTGTAAATAGAGTATTTTAACTTCTTCAAATTAATTTTTCCCTTCAAAATGTATTAAGTCTACTTACTTCCAAGAATAAGAGAACTGTCCACCCACAACAAAGAAAAGGCTCTACGATTTAGAGGCTCACACACACACACACACAAGGAAGTCTGCTGCAACTATTAATAGTTTTTTTCTTTTCCAAGCAACATTTTACATCATGAATGAGCAAATCCCTACATAACAAGGGTTTCCTCCTCACAGATACACTGGTATTAGTAACAAAGAAATCAACCATAAAAGCAAGTATTAAAATTTTACACTTGTAAAACTGCAATTTAACTTCCTCCCAGTTGAGATCTCGAAATCAAGCATGTTACTTCTTTACAGTAAAATTTTCACATTAACAAAAGTGGCTCTGGAAACTGACTCTACAAAGGTTTACTTCTTATCATTCAATAGGACAAAATAAACCAGAAAGAAATGATACATGAATGTAAATGCAATTTATTTACCACTTTGATGCTCCAAATGGCACTGCCAGGAAGCTGCCTGGGTTTAAAAATTTCCCGACCTTCTGAAATGTCTGGGGACCAGGAAGGTGGGCTCACTGTATTATGGGTACTCCAAGCCCCCTAGGATATGGCAGGTGAGAAAATAGATGTATAAAACTCAGCAACATAAAAGGTCAAAGCCAGCAACTAAGGAATTTTAGAATAGCAAAAACAAATGTAAACGTATGGAAATTAAGGACAAACTGCTTCAAAAAGGAAAAATAAACTTACCACAGTGACTTTATATTTAAATGTTTCCAATTACGATCTACATTACATCTTTTATTTATTTTGAAACATCATGACAATAAAGCAAATTAAAAATCAAGGTTTACATGACATCAACACTGACTCATGAACTGCAATTATAGAACCAAAAAAATAAAACTCAGGCACAATCCAATAATTAACCCTAGATGAAACTATTTGGGGTTATTTTCTTCTAACAAGTGTAACTGTGCTGGAAAGGAGAAATAGATAACCTTATACTGTAGCATTGTACATAACCAAACAGTAGGCCAAAAAGCAGTAAATGCCAACACTTTAAACACCATTATGATTTTTGCACTTAATTACTCTTCCTTCAGTGATGGACCATTAGTTGTGAGTTTTGGTTTTGATTTCTTCTTAGGGGAATAAATATTTTATGGCGGTTATATCCAGGAGATTAATTTGAAAAGTGAAGAAACATCAAAGCAAATTGTCCTAAACTTTCAAATTAAAATGCCTCAAGTACCTGATAAAGTATATGGGACATGATACCTTGTTAAAATAAAACTAAGGAATTTCCAGAAATAATCTAATTTGATGGAGAGGCTGAACAGCATTAAGAAAATGTTTATTTCATGAAAGTAAGATTTTAAAGAAAACACAAATGTCAAACAAAAATCTACTCTGCATTAATGATACATGCTAATATTTTACCAATTAGATTACCAAAACATAAGACATCGTATACATTACTTACCAGATTTCTAGAGCATCATCAAACTACTAAGAATCCCATTTATTACATAAAAATGCCACCAGGAACTTAACCAGCAATAAAACCTTGAACTTCACATAGGCAGGAAATAGTTAATGACCTAACAGGACTACATCTTGAAGCAAACCACACAAAGGAGAGACCACATGAAGTCCAGGAACAGTGGTTACCTCTCCTTTCCCTGTGCTCATTTTACCCCAGCTCTCAATCTCTGGCACACACCTCTGATGGGGTCAGAGACAGCACACCTACGGAGGCGTCAATGACTTCGGTGCTGGCCTTCCTCCAGAGGCCCTAGAGTCTCCTGTCCCTAAAATTACTATCTGTCTCGTCACCTTGGAAGCTGTGTCTCCCACATTCACACTGCTAGTTTTAATCTCTAACATCTCCACATTGGTGTTGTGATTTTCACTTTCCCTTCTGGGTACTTCTACCTCATGACACAAAACCTTTTACATTTATCACATCTAAAACCTCTTCCTTAACTAGTTTCATCTCTACCCTTATTAAGGATCTAGTCCTCTGCTCAGAAAACTGGGAGTCCATTTCCCCCACTTCCCCCCAGCCCCCTAATGCTCTTTGCAGCACTCCTTCAATCCAGATCACCCGTAAATCCACAACTTTCTGCAGTTTGGTCTCTGGTGTGGTCACTCCTCTTCACTGCACTGCCAGCTGCCTGCCCTGCTCACCACTCTCACCTTGCCCACTCCATGCTCCTCCCCCCCCCCCCGACCGTCTTCAAGCTTTCTCTGCCCGGCAGCACCAAATGAGACCAACTGACTCAATTTTTCTGAGTTTTTCTCCCTGAGTGCTCATTCAGGGCCAACAGGGGACCCTTTGTTAGCCAGCTCTCCAGAACTCTGAAAGGTGCTGACTTCAGCTGATCTCTCACTAAGGGCCTCCAGCGTTCGTTCACGAGCTTCTAGAGCTCTAGAAGCCATTCTTTAGCACTACAGATGAACCGCGCCTCCCTTCTAACACCGTAAGCACCCTCTCAGTGCATCACAAATTAGGGTGTTTTATTGATTATAACTTGATTTAGTGGTACAGACACACAGGCAAGGGATACCTAAGTTCAGTTTTCTCTATTTCCATTGGCTTTTCTCTAAAGATACTTAGCACATCTTAAATTCTTTTTGTAAGGTATCAGTGGACTATTCTCCAAACACACCATAAAAAGTTTTACTCTAACATAAAAATACTGAATTTTTCCTATTTTCTGGTGGGTACTGTTTATCATAACTTAAAGTAAGCTTTGGTGACTTAGCCAAAGTTAGCCAAAATGTATCTCATTTCAATGCACATTTATATTTGATATAACATGGATGAACCAAATGAACGGCTTTACAGATGAAGAATGTCTGGATGCTACTTCAGGAATAATTAGAAACCATTTAGTTGCTATGGTGAATTTATATAATAAAAGCTTAGATAATTACATCATGAATTTTAATAAGTATACTTTCATAAGACACTGGAAGATTATGCTTTTTTTTTTCTTTTTTTGGCGGTACTGGGGATTGAACTCAGGACCCTGTGCTTGCTAGGCAGGCACTTATTCCACTGAGCTATATCCCAAGCCCCCCTGGAAGATTATGTGCAATTTTATAGCAACTACAGTAAAGTTATGACTATATAAATATTCATACAAAGAAAAAGTTACCTAATATATTCTTTAGATCTTAAAACTGAAATACAGGATAATTACCAATTTAGTCATAAATTTTATCCTTCAGATTTCAGCTTTGATTTAAAAAATAAAAAACCTACATAAACCAAAGGTTACCTGCCGCTGTAACCCATGCGCTCACCACCTGTGTCACGCACTCACTACTGTGCCCTTGCCAGCTACGGACACCAGCATGGTGCCACGAGCCCATGCACTTCCTGTTCTCCGCTACGTCACGCTGCTGAGAGTTGGTTGGCAGCTAGTGAATTTTCTGTCGTGAGCACCTATCATTTTTGCACATGTGTACACATAAATGAACTCATGAGGAAACACTGCACAATGTTATAAAACATGCAGTGTAGAGTTTTGGGCTTTCTCTCACCTTTGAGAAATATCTGTCCAATGCATTGTTACTATTAAACTATCTATGAGTGGACTTAAAAGCTAAACAATTTGAGAGCTAAACAGAACCAACCACTATCGAATCCAGATGAAATTCTCAAAAAATGCTATGTGTCAGGAGACTGCATTAAAGCCAAAGAACAATTATGTAACCCTCAAACTGTATGAGGTTAGTATTACCTTCTTTCTTCAGAGGCGAATTTCCCTAGTAAATTTATCAACCAAATAAGTTATACAGGTGTTAGACGACTGCAAGATAGAGAAATGGGAACAGTAAGGGTAAGTGCAGGGTAGGCTATCTGGGGGACTATTTTACTAAAAGTCAAATCCTCTTGTGGGTTGTAAAATATGATGCCACTATTAGAGCCAAGAAGACTTTCAGTTTTAAGCACAGCCTGAGAAGGTTGGCAACTTTCCACCTCTAAGTTCTAAGTCAAGCCTGGGTCCACAAGCTCGCAATAATCTATACAAAGCCAAAGGTGTTACTGGATAACAAATCCAATTTAGGGAAGGTAAACGATCTGCAAGGTAGAATAGGAAGACAAGCGCTAAGAGAAACAGGAAACGTAAGAATATCATTGGTCTTCTTGGTAAATACATTCATTCACATGTACCTGAACTGCAACAGCAAACATCTTAATGATGGAGAGAGTAATGTTTACATAAACAAGTCTTATACACAAAGCAGTTTAACATTAAATAAGAAATCAGAGCTGACTGTGATTTGATGAGGCACTGTAAAGGTACTGCAGCAGAAGTCACCACATTTGGCCTTTACTCACTTTAGAACACAAATGCGGCTTGTGCTAACACGCCTCTAATGGCGGCCTCACCAGTACCGGAACCACAGCGAGCCTGGCACTTTCCACCTGCCCATGTCTTCAGCTGGGCACTCTAAACTGAGGGCTTTTTTTTTCTTGGTCTTTTTGAAACAGGGTTTCCCTATGCAGTTCAGGCTGGCCTTGAACTCACTTTGTATTCCAGGTTGGCCCCAAACTTGCAACAATCCTCCTGCCTTAGCCTCTGGGATGCTGGGATTATAGGCCTGCACCACCACACCCAGCCCAAGGGGCTATTTTATATATATAATATTTAAAACTATGGCTTCCTGGTGGCTTGGAGAAATGCTTGTTGGACTTCAACTGGCCTAGGGATCATCTGTCTCAAAAGTCTGAAACTGATCTAACAAACTCCCAAGTGATGTCAATATCCCTCTTCTCAGCAAAAATGTCTGAATAGGAAGAGTTTGATCTTTGTATCCTCTAGAAACACATCTAAGCCTGCACTGAATTTTTCCTCTAGTCCTTTCTGCTCTCTCAGATCACACACTGTGTGTCCTACACTGCAGCAAGTATCACACATCTTCCATTTAGTAGGCTATTTACTAGTGCTAAAAACTTGTACAATCATTATGGAAATGGTGGAATTTTGGAAACCCTACTACGTTATATTTACTGTGACCAGTGTTTCACATGGCCAAGCCTTGACATTATCTTCACTAGCACTCTGCAGTACAAATATTCGTCAATCTGTTTCCGTACAAATATTAGGAAAGCTGTTTTGGGACCACCATTCTAGACTTACATATAATAGTACACAACTAGCACATCTGCAGTCTCCACTCTCACGGAGTACCATCTGCATTACTGTACAAATCAAGAAGTAAACAGTGGCATACCTGCTATTTTATATGTGTAACCATTAAATTCTAACAAAAACCATGATCTCATTTATAGATGAAGAAAGTAAAGCACAGCTCCGCAAGGTAACTTGCTCAGTGTCTCACAAGTAACAGTGGGAGGATAAGGTTTGAATCTAAATAACTACACTATGAAAATTTCCATGCTGAATTTATCAATCATTCCAAGTACCAGTATTAGTAGAAACTGGTATCCAGAATACGCAATTTCTAAAAAGTCACTTTTTCAGATGCACCACTGGCCAAATATTGTGGCATGCACCTGTAATCCCTGCATTCCACAGGCTAAAAAAGAAGGATCACCAGGAGTTTGAGGCCAGCCTGGGCTACATAGCAAGACTCTATACTACTCCCCTGAAAAAAGGCACCACTGTATTTATAACAGAATACATGTGGGAATCCCAAGTAGTACACATGTCCTGCATCTTTTATTCTTTATAAAGAATTCACTAAATATTCATTACACAGGTTTTACCTTTTAGGAATCCAAGAAGATTATTAAAGCTAGAACATTTTTATGTTATATAAAGTAATGTCTCAAAAGCACTAGTTTTAATTAAATGTTAGATAATAGATCAGTTTTATTATTTTTAAAGCAAAACTAAACCTCAAAACAACTTCAGTGTTATTGCTAAGTGTTTTCACATTTGCAAGCCAGAAATGGTGTCTACTATTCAAAAAAAGAGCACACTAGGTGTGGTGGCAACCATTTGCAATGGAATGCCAGCTACTGGAGAGGCTAAGTAGATGTGTGTGGGGGGGCACAGCCAGATCAGCCTGGGCAACTTAGCCAGTACTACCCAAAAATGAAAACTAAAATGAGGCTGGTGACATAACTCAGCGGGGGGGGGATGAGGCAGAGGAGGAAAGGGAAGGCAAAAAGCAGGAAGGGAGGAAAACTGCTTGCTCGGGATTATTAAAACCCTAATTCTCTACAGCTCATCATTTTGGGGGCTTGCTTTTCTCTCACAGCAACAGACCATGAAACTAATACCTTACTTTGAAACATGCCAATTAAAAAGATGTTGCAGGGCACAGTATATGATTAACAATTCTATAGCACATCATAAAATACTTAAATTGATGAAAAACAAGATGAAAACCCAATTCACAAAGTAATGGGAAAGTAGTTAAGATCTAATGAAATATCTTTGGAAATCTATAGTGAAGAAATTTTTCTATGAGAAGGTCTCACTGTACATAAGTCTTAAAATTTACAGTCTTTTTTTTTTCCTTTGCGGTACTGGGGATAGAACTCAGGACCCTGCGCTTGCTAGGCAAGCGCTTATTCCACTGAGCTATATCCCCAGCCCTACGGTAATTCTTAAGCTTTCTGCATATACAACAGTAAAAACAAGAAATGAAAAAAGTAAAAAAAATAAGTAAGGTCTACACTTTTGACAATATTTACTGCAAGTCATAAATTATTTCAAAGAATGTTTAACAGAAATTCAAAACTGTCATGGAAGTGATTAATAAGTAACAGTCTCAAGTAGATCAGTTCTCATATAATTATGCTATCTTCCATAAAAGGCGCTACAAAGCATAAGAACACAAGATGACTTAGGTTACTATTACCTCAGAATTTCCAAAATAAAATGGATAAATACAACTGTAAAATGAAAAATGGAATGAAAATTTTAATGTAAATGATTTGATATGATGGATTAAATTTTCTCTCTGCTTTTTAAAAGCATTCTAGTTTTGTTTATCATTTTAAGAACAAGTCAATCACCAAAAAGTAGCATATTTCTGATTCAGCACTCCACTTGCAGGGGTGGGGTCAAAGAGCGCCCTCAGAGAATGTGTCTTCTTTGGCGCTACTGGGGATTGAACTCAGGACCCTGCGCTTGCTAGGCAGGCGCTTATTCCACTGAGCTATATCCCCAGCCCCAGAGAATGTGTCTTAACTGCTGTTTGAAAGTATGGACTGAGCGTCATCTCAGGGCAGCCAGTGTGAGTCTCACCTGCAGTCTCCGAGTCATCCTGGCTGGCGGTCTGAGTGTGCTCCCCAGTACACCACGAATAAGCAAACTAAGCCAAGTGGCTCTGTGCGACTTTACCACCAATGACTTGATGCTACTACTGTCAGCAAATACCTGGAATAGGGCGCACACCTTTGGTACTGGCTGGAGATGAAACCAGCACACTAGAGACCAAAGTGCAGTGTAGGCACTCCTGTCCTGCCCGCATTATTACGTCCCCTACTTCTGCCCCTGCGGCAGAGATCTGCTTGGTCTCACTGCATCCCAGACCACACTTTTTGCTCCAGAGCAAAAGCTCCTCAGGGCACTGCAGTATGCGGAAGGGCCAGTAAGCACTTTTCAAAACCCAAGTCTCAACATAAATGTACCTATAAAAATACTGAAAAACACAGAAATCTTCATAAATGCTAAGTTCATAAATGTATGAAAAGATGAAAAAACAACTGGTCTATCAGGACAAGTTATGAGAAAGTGTCCAATTTGCTGCCTATTACTGCTCCCAGCAATTTCTTTATCCTATTGTTAGATCTAAAATGTTCCCCATCTTTATGAATTCCTATGTTAGAAATGGGCAACAAAACAAAACAAAAAATAAGAACCTCACTCTACACACATTTTAAAATATTGGTCACTATTTCTATAGGCAGTTTGATTCTGAAGTACATATTTGTGATGTATCTCAGAAGCAATTACGTATTTCTTGTTAAATAGCATCTAAAACTTTACATATAAAATACAGAACATAATACATTAACTACTAACCTCCTTATAAAAGAAACATAACTCTGTATGGTTTGCCATTTAATAACGCACTTCTATTACTGGAGATACAGACTGTTTGTCCTGTCATCTTAGATTCAGAAAATTCCCTAAATTCTGTTAAATATACAGCTGGTATAGTGATACCTTAATACACACTGAAAATGTAGCCTGATTTGTAGTAAGTGGTTCTGTTGGGCAACTAGAGAAAACAATATTTCTACTTCACTCTTTTAAAAAGTTAAAGCAAACAGTATTCCTAGTTTATCAGTCTTAAATGTTTTTTTTTATTTCACCAATGACTGTGTAACTGATGTTGGCACACTTGTCAAGCGCTTCTCGCCTGGCCTCACCAGTCAGCAGCCGCTAGTCGCACACAGCTCCTTGGTGCTCCTATCACCGCCAGTCCACGCTGAAAGGTGCAGAGCTCAAGCAGATTCCAAATATCTAACTTTTAAAAGTCATGTAAATTACAATACCTCATTTTCATGTTCATTAAATGCTGAAATAACAAGTTGAGTGTGTTGGTTTACATTAAATACGTTACAAATTATTTCATCTGCTTCTGCTTGACTACTAAAAATGTTTAAATGACACATGAGATTTGCATTAACTTTATATTGGACACCACTGGCTACCCTCCTACTAATTTACACCTCCAGATAATTCTCGATAATTTGATCACTAGTTAAAACATCAAAATTTAAATCTTTCAAATTTTGTTTCTAATTAAATTATTCATTTAATTTTGAAGCTGAGAGAGAATCATATACTAGAAAATCATTAAGATAAATATCTAGCCAGGCATGGTACTGTATGCCATAATCCTGGAATCTGAGCACTCTACGAGGCTAAAGTAGAAGGATGGCAAATTTGAACCCAACCTGACAATTTAGGAACTTAGACCTTGTCTCAAAAACAAACAAACAAAAAAAAAAACAAACTAAAGAGCAAGGGATATAATGTAGCTCAGGGCAAATGTCCTGCATTCAAACCCTAGTACTATAAAAAAAAAATTATACAAATGAACGAATGAATGAGTGAGAATGAATGAATAAATACCTTGCTACTATGGGACAGGATTTCATAAGCCATGTTCACAGTTCTTTATATGGTATTATGACTATGGTAGTAACCATTAAAAAGAATCAATGACATTCAAAAGAAAAAAAAATGCAATTGTCAGTGTTAACAATCAAAAACTAGCCAGAAGCTAAGTTCTCCATCACAATCACCGCCATGAAAATCTATCTCATTTTTTACCTAATTCCTACTGCTAAGAATTTGTAAATGAGTCATTCAATTAAACCGGAAATGTAACACAAAATTACCTAGTATCAAAGAAATTCATATAACAAAACAATGGACTTTAGTAATTCTGACAGATATACACTCCTGTTATGTACAGAATATTACGGCCCAATGCCTCAGGAATGAAAGAGCCATCTTCAATTCAGACTCTATTCAATTCAATTTAGCGAACAGCAGCAGCCTAGCAAGCCCTGAAGCACCCCGTGAAGCTTGCTCTGCTGTACAGCAAAAACCGAACTGGAAGACTAAATGAAGAGAGCAGCAGCTAGTAACAGATCACCACCGGATTAGGGACTGCAGGTGACACAGCAGAAGCAATAGCAAACGGCAGGGTGTGGCGGCTCATAAGGTGAGGCAGGAAGGGAGAAGCACACATATACAAACACACACAACAGTCTGGAACAAAAATCAACAGAAAAAAATAGTCTAGGCTAAGGATTTTAGCACAGGGCAAGAGCATTTGCATGGTATGCCAAAAAGTCTGATCCACAAAAAACAAGTCCTAACGGGTTCAGGTGTTCAGTCTCGTTTCTCCGTTGGAACTAGTCTCCAAAAAGGAAAGACATCAGTAAAATTAAACAGAAAAGTTGATGTAGTATCTTTAAGAAATAAAAATATCTAAACCAAAGTAAATTTGAGATTCAAATTTCTATTGTTAAGGTTTTATCAGTTAGAAGCACATAATTAGTACATTTTTTTTTTTAAAAAAAGACTGATATAAGAAAACTTTTGGTACAGTTATAAGTGTTAAAGAACACTTAGGGGAAAAAGCATATGTAAATGTATTTTGGTTTCCTGCATGTTTTTGCCATTAAGAAATAGCCAAATCCCACATGAGTGCCTCTGATGTAACTTATCTTTAGATAGTAAAAAATATATCTGGGATTTACTTAGAGATTAAATTTCACATTAAAATAAAAGATCTTTTTAAAACTAGTTTTCTAACTTGAAAACTAATGGATCAAGATTAATTATTATTGCTTGAAAAGTCAGACTGTAATTGCTAGGAACAATTTAAAACAAGAGACTTAAACTTCAAATTCCCATGATGACTAAACACTTCTCCACTGCTTGGTATCTCATGATTTTAAAAAAACACTCCCACAGCAGCAATTGTGCGGAGCAAGGAGGGATTAGTAGCTATAGTATCTTCATTTGTCCGCATAGTCTCACTTAAATTACATTTTACAATTCATCCCTACAAGGTAGAATCCATGGAACTTAAAATAATGAGAGACAAGTTCCCTCAACTTCAAGAAGATCAACAACATAATTTTAAGACTTTTTCCATAAAACTATTGAAATAAGTAGCTTGGAAAAAAATTCTGCAAGAGTTAGCAACTAAAAGAAACACCAAAATGAGAAATTCCCCACCATGAAAAACTCTCTGTAAGTCTTAATGCTTATGAATCTAAAAATATACACACTGGATAAAATCAATAAACAGGTTAAAGGGAAAGTATTAGATACTGTGCATCCAAACTTTAATGATTTTAAAGAACCAAAAAAACCCCATCATTTTTAAGTGCTTCCTATGAGAATCTATAATCAAATAGATCACACTTTTATGTCATAACTAAGTTGAAATCCCAAATATAGTCTGCAATGTAATAAATTACATTCTTCACAGCCGAGTGTGGTGGTGAACGCCTGTAATCCCAGCACTTGGAAGGCTGAGGCAGGAGGAATAACGCAAGTTTGAGGCTCGCCTGGGCTACAAAATGAGTTAAAGGCCAGCCTGAACTGCAGTCAGACCCTGTCTCAAAAAGAAAAAAGAGAAAAAGAGAAAGAGACACAGAGAGAGGAAGAGGAAGAGGAAGAGGAAGAGGAAGAGGAAGAGGAAGAGAAAAAAGGAAAGGAAATTTACGTCCTTCATTAACAGCATTTTCTTAATAATGGCAAAAACACTAAGCCAACATTATGTCTGAGGGCCCCTGGAGGACAGAGGAGGCTGCCCTCCAACTGAAAGCCCTATGTACAATTGCTTACTGTATAAAACTAGCAACTGTTCCAATATTTTCTCTGTCAGGATCATTAAAATCACCTTACCTGTTTGGACCGTGGTCTACCAGGAGAAAACTTCCTTTTGGTAATAGCTGGTTTACCCATGCCAATTTTTGGAGTGACAGAGATGTAAGTTGTTGGCATGATGTTGCCACAGGCACTGAGAGCTGAAGAGTAAGCATGCAGCACGTCATGTGAAGAAGGCAAGTCTGAAGAAAGGGCTGGACAGGAAGACACACTTGTCTTGCCTATGTTTGCTGATGATGAGAATGAGGACTTGGCCTCAGATGGTAATTTTACAGATTGATCTCCGGGGCATAAACCATCTTTTACACAACCCTGAACTGCAGAAGTCATTTCAAAATCCATGAACCCAGTAGAAAGTTCAGAGCTTTCTTTCTGTTCCATTTCTTGTCGTGCTCTTTCTGTACTCAACTGCTCCTTAGAACATGAAGTGCTTTCCTGCCTTGGGGACACTAAGGCCGCTGGTGGAACAGTGACAGATTCAACGGGTGCCGTTGGAGGCCGGGACTCTTCTCTGCACACTACCCTCTGAGGATCACATAACAACTGTAGTTCTTCTTGCTGCACAACAATCTGGTGCGTAAGGACTTGAATATTCTCTATCACTTCCATTTTATCTTCTTTTTGATCTTCGTCATAGAGATGTGTCATTTTAGAAGACATTTCCATTTTTTCACTAGCAACTCCACAAGAAATCTCATTTTCCGATTCAGAATTCATTTTATTTGTGGATGTTTCTATAAAATTCAGAAAATATTTGTTACACTAATACACATACAATATTTTAAATGTCTAACTATGAATAGGTATAAAATATTTGGGTAAGTCACCATCTAAATAAAAAGGTATTCATCAAGAAAGGGACCTATTCAGTTAATAAAAGCCAAACTGTACAAGGGTTTATGGGATGGAATCAAACACACACCTTCTAAAAACATGGCTTTAATAGAATCCCCAGAGTTTGGGGTAACTTCTAATAAGAACACCAAAATAAAATTATTACTATACTTCTAATATAAATATACACCTATGATGTTCTGCAATTTGAGCACTGACGAAAGGACTGAAAATGTGTGTAAAATTACCATATTCATTTTACAGTAAAGGAAGAACTGTAATAATGTATAAGGTATTTAAATTAAAAGGTGAAGAATGGCCTTCTATGTGAAGACACTGCAGAAATTCAGGTGTAAAAAGCTTACACAAACATAAAAGCAGTACTGAGCACAAGTAGAAAATACTTAGTAACCACCAATACTTACTTTGCTTATTAGCCATACCTGTCAATCTAACTCAGACACACATATTTTGGATACAATCTTTGATCTTCCTTATTATCATAACCTAAGAAATTAATCTTATCAAATCTATATAAGCAGTTAGATACTGAAATATAGAGTGTTATGGTTTAGATATAAAGTACCCCCTACAAGTTCTGTGTTTGGAAGGAGAGTCACGGGGTGCTACATGCATCGGTGCATTAGCACACTGGTGAGTTCATAGATGACGCTGCCAGGAGGCCTGGCTGAGGCAGGCGTGGCGGGAAGGGTATTCTTGTCCCTTGCTCCACCCTTCTGCTTTCTGGCTGCCATGGGTTGAGCATCGTTTCCTTGGCCTTTGCCAGGCTGTTGCTGCCTTGCAGCCAGCTGAGCATGGACTGAAAGCATGAACCAAAACAAACCTCTCCTTTAAACTGTGGGTGTCCAGTATTTGGAAACCAGAAAATAAAACAGATACAAATGAATAAAGGTGATACTGATACACATACTTATACAGACACAGAGTATCACTAACTGGGAAATTTTAAATCTGAGCACTAGTGTATTAAACCTTAGCCCCGACCCCAACTGGTGTGAGTCCTATGTGACTCTATGAAACAGAACTGAAGATAAAAGGCATCTGCTCCAAATGTTCTCAAGGCAATTTTTAAGGTTCACTAATAAAGACACTAATCTCATTATCTGTTGATCACTGATTAAAATTTAACTATGTTTTGATACCAGAAATCAGACCTCACATCTCACTCCTGTTTTACTGAAAGACCAAAGCTGAGGATAAAGGGAAACATCAAGTAACAGACAAGGTCATACTAAGTATTTTTAAATAAATAAAGAATGTTTAGAGAGAAACTATCAATTGTCAATTCTCTTCAGAAAAAGTTTCACTTGACTCAAAGATTTAGTTACTGCTAACTGTGTGAGCCAAATGCAAAAAGGTCTTCAGTACAATTTATTTGAGAAGTTAACAGACAATTTCTTGAATCTGCATAATAACCATAAAGGGTTCAGCGTGTAGCTCTATCACATTAGACAGCAGTAACACACGCTTACCAGAAATGAGAAGGCCGTTTGTGTCAACACTTTCTGGCGGGTTACTCTTCTGCTGCTCTTCAGTGTGGACAACTCGAACTGCACAAATAACGTATTATTCAATCTCTAGTAAGGAGTCAGAATTGCACTAACACTGCTTGCACAACAATAAACATTGCCCCCAAAACAATATGAGTGAGAGTTTTACCTTAGCACAAAATACCAATTTCCAGCACAAGCACAAAACATACTTATTACTAAGTGGCATATAAAGATGAAATTAGGAATTTATGTATGCGCAGTAAAATTTATTGTAACTACTTATTTTTCCTTACACAGAATCTCTGTGAAGTTTTTTGTTGTCATTATGTTGGTATTACTGGGGATTAAACTCATGCCTTTCACACTATGCTATTTCCCCAATACTTTTTTACATTTTTTTACTTTTTGAGACAGGTTCTTAGGTCTTGCTAAGTCACTAAGTTCTCCAGGCTGAGTTGAAACTGGGTAATCTCCTGCCTCACTGCCACAGCCTCCCTTGTAGCTGGGATTACAGATGCTGCCACTGTGCCCAGTGAAATAAAACTACTGTATTGATGAGTTGTTAAATATGAACTTAATACACTTCAAAAACACCTAAGGCTTTTTATGCATATATTTTAACTATATAATTTAACATACAACCTCACATATAAAATTAAGACTTTCAGATAAGCCCATGATTTACTAGTTTTCCCTCTAGACAATTAAGAGGGAATTCTAGACAATTCTAATTTTCTAGTAAGACAATTAGTTTTTTTTTTTGTTTTTTGTTTTTTTTTTTTGGCGGTACTGGGGATCGAACTCAGGACCCTGCGCTTGCTAGGAAGGCACTTATTCCACTGAGCTATATCCCCAGCTAGTAAGACAATTAGAATTATCTTACTAATTCCAAATCTTCAAGTACAGTAGGAGCAATTATCAATACTAGAAAAACCCAATGGAAATATTGAAATTATCCTCAATAGGACTGCTCATAAGGCATAATACAATAAAATTTTCATTATCTCAGCATGAAACACCTCACAATTCCCAACAGCTCTAGCTGGCAATTATAAGAACTAAAGAAAAAAAAAAAGTATTGCTTTCTCAATGATCACTTGATCCCTAAACAAAGTACATGCTTAAGATTAAATCTGTATTGCGAATATTGCTAAACTGTCAGTATATACAGTTCATGACGTTTTCCCCATTAATTTGTGCTTAACATTATCTTTCTAAGCACCTCCTAGATCTAAGCAGTTTCCAGTGTCCATCTCCTAGCCAACTTATCATGCTCAAGTTTTAGTAGATATTTACATATTTATCATCTATATACATTTTCCTCAAAAACACACTATATTCATCAACACAAGCATCTTACCATCTGGAACAATTCCAGGTGTGGACTCCTGATCACTGACATCTTTATTAACTCCTTGCTCCAAAAATAAGATTTGCTCTTCAGTTCCTTCAACTTCCATTTCATTATTATAATCTTAAGAGAAAATTATTAATTCTTTAGCTCAGAAAGAGTTCTTCTGTTTTTGTTAACTAAATCATTAATTATGGTCTTGTTCTGGTGAGGGTAAATTATCAGAAATGATACAAGTTCTTCAGAGTTTTCATTTTTTAGCCAAAGACTTACATTTTTTAAAACACAAAAACAACATACTGAAATGTAATTGGTTATGTGTCAACTAAAAATGTGTCTTTCAGGCAGGGCAGCAGCTCACTGGAGAACAGGGTCTTGGGCTTGATCCCCAGCCTCTCCCAAAAAAACAGCAAGCTGAACAAATTTACCTTTTACCAAATGGAATAATTCCAGGTACAGACTTCTGATCATGGTGGACACTTCTATTAACTCTCTGTTCCATATTAATATATGAATATGAGTGTATGTGCGTGTACACGTGTGTATTTTAACATAACTGGTTCTTGCTTTTTAATATCATCTATCTGCCTGCCTGCCTGCAGTACTGCTGGGACTCAAAATAGGGCCTTGTTCACACTAGGTAAGTGCTCTATCACTGAGCTACATTCCCTACTTTTTCCATTTTATTCTGGGACAGGGTCTTGCTAAATGGCCCAGGATGGCCTCAAACTTGTAATATGCCTGCCTCAACTTCCCATGTAGCCAGAATTACTGGTATGCACCACTATTTTCATATTTTAAAGGGATATTCATTCCACTACTCATGCCAAGGGTACCGTGGAAATGAAATGTCAGTAACAAAGATGCCTCTACTTAAACTTCTATAGGTGACAAAATAGACCTTTTATAAAGGTTGCCACATCATACTGACAAAAATGCAAAACAATGAGGTAAAGCCAGTCTATTCTCATTACCCTCTAGAATCTTGCTATAGCGTTTATAATAACAGAATACAATCAAAAGTACTCTCTACCTGAATGAAATTTTGGGTTCAAGAGGTGACAATAACCATTTAAGTAGGTTGTTAGAAAACAAACCTTGTTTAGAGCAAGAGAACCTAGATTATGAAGAACAAACAAGATGACAGCCCCACAGCTGAGGAACTGCCAGCCCAAGGAGCACAAGAGAAGAAAGGAACCAGGAACTCGGCAGTAAGAAAACTGTCAGAAAGAAGCTGGTTTTGATGTTAATCATCAGATTCAGAAATGACCAAAACAGTGAATACACTTAAAGGTACAGAAACTGAGAATAAGATGGGATCAGATACACAAGATTTCTTTGTTATGATTAAAGCTAGTAACTGGCTGGCGTATGTTTCTACTTAGAAAACAGAAGTAAAAATTCCCAACTTACCTGTAGTGAATTCAGCCATCTCCACTTCATCACCTGGCTGTAATGAATCCATCTCAGCTCCTAAGTGTTTACAATACATGCAAATATATTCTTCCTTGAGCTGAGAATCCAGTTCATGATCTGTTGGTTTGTCACATTCTAAGTGAACCCATCTGCAGTAATAAGTATATTTTAAATAAAATTTTCTAATTTAAAGTCAGGTTAGTGTCTATGGAAAGGGGAGGCAACTGCTGGAAAACTGGAGAATAAAGGGGGCCAGCAACTGGCAAAAGTTTTCAAAAGGAATCCGGCATTTGTTGACGTTCTTAAAGGTGTTGACATATTTTTACTTCCACATTTTTAAACACTCTCCTCTTTACTTTTCCCTCAATGCTCAATTCTAGTCAGATGTGGTGATATACGTTTCAAGATACGGTAGAGCAAATGATCACATGGATCGAGGGCAATTAAATGGGATAACTACATCTTCTTACCTCTTGCACATATTACAGTGGAGCATGTCTTTCTGCAATTCTGGATGGTAGCACTTTCCACAGAAAGGACATAAGTTATTCTGCTGTTGGTAACAAGCGTCACATATCAGACAATTGTGATGCCACTGAGAACTAGATCGTGTGCCACACTCTACACAGATTCTGCAATTCTAAACATTAGGAAAAATAAAAACAAGAAACAATGTATCTGTAATTGCAGTTCCGTGTTGTAAGTCTTTTTTAAAATCAATGAAACATTTGTGGATTATACATTAAGTTTAATTTTCATGAAACTGATTGAAGGTATGTGCTTTTGAAAAGGCAATTTGTTTTGAATGTCTGACTGCACAAAATCTGCACTAAAACTTCCAGGAAAATGTCAATGGGGCGGGGGGAAATCCAGGAAAATATTAACACAACAGAAAGAAATAAAAACACCATACCCCAAACTTCAGAATGAACCATATACCAAAAATCAGGAAGGAAACTGTATGGAATACATCTACTCAACCCACTACTGGAGAAGTAGTGACGTTGCCGCTGCAGTATTCCATTTCTTCTTGAGAGCTTAGGAACTAGAAACAGGAGCTCTCGCTAACAAAATATGACCCATTTGATGTAACTTAGTACTTCAAATTGTGAAAGTACTAACTCCACATCAAAATTCAATGACAGGTCCTCATACTTTTCCCAACAAAAAATTATTCTACCTGACCAAAAGTGGAAATGATTATGAAGTACAAGGCCTTCCCAAGGCCAGACAAAATCTTTTCTGTGTCTATTTACCAGTCTGCTTCAAAATCCTGGACACATGGCTGATAAAGAGAAAACTACCATCTGTTAATCTCATAGATAAAAAAATAGACATACTAATAGAAAAATTCTAAATCAAATCTTATCAGACTCCAATACCACATTAAGAAAACAATATGCCCCCTGGGGTTTATAAAAGAAATATAAGGGTATATAGTCATTAGAAAAATGTTGAAAAAAAGAAGGAAAGCATGGAAACAAAGCTTTTGTAAATAAGGGGGGTTCCTAAGGGATGGTAGTGGAATGAGGAAAAAAAAGAATTAAGTTGTGTCATATACAGGTACGAATTCCCTATGATGAATGTGATCATTTGTATACCTAAAATGTACCAATAAATGTAATTTAAAAAAAAAAATCTACTAAGAAATGCAAGGATGTTTAATTAGAAAAATCTATTAAGATTTAAGATATTAAAAAGTCTAAGAAGAAAAATTACTCAATAGCAGTATATAAAATGGAAAAGTTTGTAGAATTCACACACAAATGAGAGTTAATACAAGAAAATCCCATTTATAACATCAACAAAATAGAGTAATAAACTTATGAAATATTCAAAATCTACACAATGAAAATTATAAAACATTCTCAAAAGACACAAGACTAGATGAACAAATGCAAAGACATCCATTCATCCTGGGTTAGGGGATCTTATTCAAGATGCCAGTTCTCTCTCAATCAATAAATTTCATGTGATCCCAACAGAAATGATAATGATATTTTTAATGGAGCTAGATAAATTGATCTGAAAGTTCCTACAGGAAAATAAGTACAACACCTATGAAAAGCTCTGAAGGGTGCCCAACATCACCAGATATATCCTCTATATTTAAAACATTAAGGTATTGGTGCATGACTAGATGGAGCAATAGAATAGAAAATTCCAACCAAATATTATTAATTCTAGTCTAGAATCTCAAATTACTCGGCAAACACAGTCATTTAATGAATGGCTTTTTTTTTTTTTTGAAAACTGAATTGCCAATTGGAAAAGATTTACCATGCACAAGCATCAACTTCAAATGGTTCAGAGCTATAAATACAGTAAGACCTCGGTTCACAAGCACTTCTGTTTACAAACAATTCAGTTAGCAAACAAAAGCATGCCTCAAAATTTTGCTTTGGTTAGAAAACTCATCAGACAAACATGACCATGGCCACCTTCCCTGAAATCATAAAGCAAATAAAGTTCATAAACTGAGGCACTACTGTATATAAAATTAGGCAAATGGGGTATAGCTCAGCAGCACAGTGCCTGCCTAGCAAGCATGAGGTCCTGAGTTCGATTAATGTTTCAAAAAATGCAAATGTTAGAATAATCATTACTGTGTAATCTTGAGAATGCACAGAAAAAAACACTTTCTGATTATGACTCAAAAATCCAGAAGCAGCTAGGAATGCTGGTACACTCCAGTTTAAACTAAGACTTGCAAGTCTGAGGCAGGAACATAAGTTCTACTGCAGCCTGGGCAACACAAGTTTAAGGCCAGCTGACTACCTAATGGGGATCCCATCTCGAAAACAATCCAGGTACCTAAAGATTAGTAAATCTGACTATGTAAAAAAAAACTTCTGCATGGCAAAAATAATAAAGACAAAGGACAAATTAAAAAACTGCATCATACAGCATATACTTAAATTTTATGAAAAACTCTAAAATTGAGAAGAAAACACCTAACTCTTCAGTAGCAGTCGAAACATAGAAAAATTGACAAATATAAAAACTGATGCTTAATCCTATGAAAAAATAATCAGCTTCACTCAGAAATGAAGATTAAAACTACATTGAATGTGACAAAATACAAAGGGTAGATTAGATGAAAACACTGTACTGATGTAAATCTACAAAGCTGACAACACTGCTTTACATAAGACCACTCCTACTACAAAGAAATACACACTGAAATGTTAAAGTGAAAGAGGTATCACGTATGTAACCTACTCTTCAGCAGGGGTGGGTAACAACAGATTACAGCGGTACCTCACTTCACAAACTTGATTCTTTTCATGATTCTGATCACAATCAAATTCAACAGATAGGTTCAACAATGACCTTATGGGGAAATTTGATGTAGTTTGTAACCAATTCAGTTTGTAACCAGAATTAAGGGAAGAATTAAAGTTTGTGAACTGAGGTACCACTGTAGCAGACCCTGACACCCTGGAAGATATACATAATGACAATTTGAAGAGCTGTCACTGACAGCATCTAAAAATCCTATCAATAACTGACCCTAAATAACTAGCATGATTTTTTTTTATACTTCTGACTTCTAAAGTTTGAAATTATTTTGAAATACAAAAAATTTTCATGCGTATTATATCAAACACACACATCCTGGAGAAAGGAGAAAGCAGCTGTTTGGACAATGAGGGTACGGAGAGAAGACTTAGCATCGGTGACCAACTTTTAGAGCTTTTAATGGTGCAAAGAGCCTGCAGCAGCATATGTGCCACAGGTTCACCATCACTGACTTACAGGAGCACACCTACTCCACCCCACAGAGGAGCAGTCAGCGCACCCCTGCTTCCTCCATTGTCTACAGCCCCTGCCCCAGTGATTCAACACAGTGGAAGCCCCTCAGTGCTGAATCCATGAATAACACAGACTCCAGAGAACCACGAGAAAACTGAAGATCAGAGAAGAGGCCGTCCTTCAGGCAGCTCATAGGAGGGACTTTACTTTCCAAACTTCTGAGTTATGTGGGCACTCACTAATAACAGGCACTACGCTGGCCACTTTACACACCTCGCTGCACAAACTCCAACACCCCTGGAAGGTAGAACTCTTAACGTTCTACATATTGACTTACGAAAATCTAGTAACTTGGCAAAGACTGTATCTTTAGTAAATGAAAAAGGCCAGAATTTCACTCAACCACTACATTATGCATTGTTGGCTGCATCAAAGAGAATTTAGAAAGTAGCCGATGGTGTTCTCAGTGATACAGGGTGCAATTCTGTCATCCTGAAAGAGGAGCACCCTCTCAGAAAGCAGTGAGCAAGAGTAACCCACAGGAAGACCGGGCACAAGCTGAGAAAAACGTGGACTCCACAGGAAGTTTCCAAGATAGTGAAAAGCGAAAGATTAGGAATTAAGAGCAAGAAACAAAATCTACTGAGTGATTACTACATATTATTAAAGAGAGTACAAAGAACGTTAATATTTTTGTAAAACGCAGACAAGTACTATATTTAAAACAAAACAGCAACAGAACACTCTTCCAGTCCTTCAAATGGGTCTGGTAATGGCCAAGATGACCAGGGCACAAACTAATCAATGTAGGACAACATTAGCAGCTAGATTCTGGAAGCGAACCCAAAAATTAAAAATCTCAAAGCTTTCAGGCAGATATTTTTAAAAATTCCGGTGAAGTAAATATTTTTTTAAACAGTAATATTTTTCTTCTATGGTACCATAAACTGAACAGCTCTGGATAAAATGATTATAGAGTGTAAGTTCCTATGGCAGTTCGAAGGCGACAATCGCGCAGAAACAATGGGTTTCAGAAAATTGGGGAGAAAGAATTTAAGTAACCATAACTTGAAAGTGAAGTTGGGATCAGCAGAAGAAATGTATTTTCTGCCAAAGAAATACGATCATTTTTACAGTCTACATTCATTTAACCAAGTGAAAAGAAGAGCAAAAGGAAAGTATTTACAATGAGTAGGGGAAGGAGAAAAAATTTATACTTTCAACGTTTAAAACAACTAACACTCATAAAGATCTGAACGACAAATCAGTGCAGGAAGTTAAAGGAACAGAAGAACGGAAAAGTTAAGGAACAAGTTTGCCTTAAAATAGCGAAGCACTTCAATTACAATCAACAATCTAAACAGCTCTATTAAACTTTCAAAACAACACAGAAGGAGCCAAAGTACCAAGACGTGAAAAGAGCCTGTGTCAAGCACAGGGGTGAGCTGTCTACAAGAACAAGTGATTTTATACTGAAAAAGCTCAAGCTGAGTGTAGTGGTACATGCCTCTAATTCCAGCAGTCTGGGAGATGAGACAAGAGGATCTCAATTTCACACCCAGCCTAAGAAATTTACCAAGACCCTGTTCAAAACAAAGTTATAGAAAAAATGGGACACAGCTCAGCGAGAAAGTACTGGGTTCAGTCACAAGTACCACTTAGAATTAAAAAACAAAAAGCACACTATATTAACACTGGTTTTATGTTCTTACTAAGTAGCGGCCACAAAAACAAGGGGGAAGGCCTCATAAGGAAAGATAGAACAATTACAGTAGTTTTATCAATTTTTAAATCAATGTAACACATCAAAAATAATTAAAGCTGGGTGTGGTAGCACACACCTGTAATCCTAGCACAAGGCAGGCTGAGGCAGGAAGATCACTGTGAGTTCGAGACCTGCCTGAATGGCCTAGCAAAATCCTGTCTCAAAGACTAAATCTCTTCATTGAGCAGTGAAATTACAAATGCTACATTTTTTTAAAGCCAATATTTCAAGTATTAAAGCAATTTTTTAAAAACCAAAAACCTACATATGGTAAACTCTCTAAATACAATTAAAGCTAAAATTAACATCCTTTAGTACATCCATAAAAAAGATAAAGCCACTAGGTCAGAGATACACGCATATGAAGTTACAAATACTCAAAAAGTTAAAAGTACATTTGGATGCAACCAAAGTTACAACCAAAGTTAAATTTATAGTCTTAAAAATCCCTAGGAAAAGAAAAAAATGAACTAATTTTCAACTTCATTATTTCAGAAAGAGAAGCCAGGCGTGGTAGCACATGCCTGTAATCCCAGCACTCAGGAAGCTGAGGCAGGAAGATCACTGTGAGTTCAATGCCAGCCTGAACTGCAGAGTGAGCCCCTGTCTCAAAAAGACAAAAACCAACAAAAACAAGTACAGGGCTGGGGATACAGCTCAGTGGAACAAGCGCCTGCCTGGCAAGCGCAAGGTCCTGAGTTCGATCCCCAGGACCACCAAGAAAAAAAAAATCAAAAAGTACAGAGGCAAGCAGAGACAAATGACTACATTCAATGAACATGAAAGCACAAATATACCGATCTGCCCAACAGTCACTGTTGCTCCTCAGTTTCTCTTCCAAAGAACAGAGCAGGGCCTCTCACTCGGCCAGGGACTGAACTGAAGGTTCAGAGTCGACCTGGACAGCCTTTTTTCATTCAAGCCGCTGGCTCCGCCTCCCAGCGCCGCACGTGAGCAGTTACCGGAGAGCTCTGGGTGCCCCAGGTGAGCCGGCCTCAGGCCACAACTCCCACAATCCCGCCATCCTTGGGAACTGGCTGCACATGCCCTAGGGCCCCAAGGCGCTTGCAGCGCCAGGTGCCTTTCCTCCTAGCTAAAGAGGCGCAGATGCAGACCCTTTTCATCTCCCCTACCCACCCTCAGGACCTGCAGCCAGGCGCCCTCCTCGCCGGGAAAGGTGCTTTGGAGGCAGTTCTGCGGAGAGACGCCCACCTGGGCCCTCCGGCAGGACTCCACCACGCCTCTCCAGCTCCAGGAGAGGGGCTGTGGGACCCCAGGCCTCCCCGCTGCAGGATCGGCTCCACCAGCTTCACAAGGGAACAGCCAGAGAAGCCTAACCCGTGGAGAGGGACACTGCGAACGGGGAGACAAGGCCTGGACGGACAGACTGTATTCCAGAAGCACGTTTCTGTGCCTTTGGGACAACAATGTGAGGCTGCAGGGAGAACACAGATTTTGGAAAACTATTTTCTGCAACCATTAAATTTTTCATAGCAGCACTAATCTAAAAACACAATATGTAACTGACAGTCAAGGGTACTGCAATGCAGATTTTGGTACCTGCATCTAGCATGTGTATTTATATTTATTAGGTTAGTCCCAAGTGCTGTCAGAGGTGGAAGATTTCCACAGAGTAAAATCATGAGGGTAAAAAAAGCAGCTGTCTGGATAGCACAGGTTTATGCACCTCAGGTAAACCCAGAGAGCAAGCAGTGCGTCCCTGGCCGTGTATGTACCTACTTCCAACTTACTCTGAATACAGCACACTAGCAAGTTACAGTGAGGAAATAAGAAATTAACACCCCACTTACAACAAACAATGGTGAGCCTGTGAATACAGGCTTCACAAAGCTGGGCACCATTTTATTAAATGTACTGTTCGAAGACCACTTACTGGCTCCATCAGGGCTGGTTAACCTGAACTAGTAAACAAGGGCATGGTGTTATGAATAATATTTTTATACAAAACCTTACATAAAAGACACTCCCTGTGGCTTCCTGGTCTAGCACCTGTCTAGCATGGCTGAGACCCTGCACTCAATCTCCAGCATCTCCAGGGGAAAATACTACTAAAAAAAAGCTCAAGCACTGCACTAGGCCTGAGAAAACAAATTAGATCCAATCTCAGCATTTTAGGTTCAAAGCAAAATTATTTGTTATATTAGATTAATGTATTTTAATTCATTATACTTTATAAATTCTGTCTGGTGCTGTGTTAAAACTAAAATTACTGAAGTCAACATTGAGAAGAGACTATGGGTCTGGAGTCCTGAGTCTGTTGGAGCCCACATCCTAACTGAAATGAAAACTAAACCAAAAAATACTGTGTACTTCATAATTTAAAGAAAGTCCTTGTTACTCAAATAAATATACACACCATGATGCCACAAATAAACAGCACAATCTGTTAGAATAAAGCATTTATATTTTAAGATATCCAAATTTTAATCCCTATTGTACAGATATAAGTACTATTAAGTAGATCTGGATGATTTCCTCACTACTCCTCAATCTAGAATTTGCCAACTGGCCTGTAAGGGCTTCAAAGGAGGTCGATTCCACCTCCCAGAGAATGTTCAAGGGAAGGCAATGACAAATACTGTTTATAAGTATCTTCAAGAGAAGATAAAATATATACTGAGTTAGCCGAGAATTAAACATTAGCTTGAATTATTCCTACCTCCCATCCTCACTTAAAAATTTACATACTTTGTGCTTCTGGGTACACATATCTTAAAATTTGTTGTCATTTACTACTGCTATACAAACTCTGTAAAGACTAGCTGTCAAACTACAAACTAATGACAGAACCTCAGCAAATTTCTGACCAGCACAGAACACCTCAGGGTAATCAAGATGCACATACAAAAGCAGCTGGGAGAAGAGGGAGGGGCAAAAAAATAACCATAAAAAAGTAGCAGTAACTGCAGCTACATCTTAACAAGTTTCTCACGTGGGCATGGTGACATACACCTAAGGCCCCAGCAGTTGAAGGGTGAGACTGGAGATCACCACGACTTCAAGGCCAGACTGTGCTACACAGTGAGTTTAAGGCCAGCCGGAACTACACAGTGAGACACTGTCTCAAAAAAATAAAATAAAAAAAATAAATAAATCCTACCAAGTATAAAGCCTGATATATTAAGTAATGGGGAGGGGCCCATGGACAACTATAGATCCTACCTAAATCTCAAGCCCAAGAACTTCAGACAGCATCTAACAAAGAAATATCTGAGTCACTAATCATTTACTTAAAGCTACCACAGGGGAAGAGGAACCCAAAAGTTACACATACAATTCCAAATATTTAATACATGTATAACAGTTATATATAACTATAAAATAACTGAAAGGAACCTAAGAGCTATTTCATCAAATAGTGTCTCATTATGTATAAAGCCCTGGGACTCAATCTCCAGTGCTAAATAAAAAAGAAACATATCTTTTACCTCCCAATTATAAATTAACAGTTTTTGAAATATGTCTTTCAGTGTTCACATATTTTAGGTTTTTGGGAAGACTGATAAATAATGCAAAATTAAGTTTGTTCCTGAAGCACCAGACAATGTTAGTTAAAAGGTCACAGCATCTTTTAGTAACAGTCAAAACTGTAAACTCAAGTGTTTACCAACAGATGATTTAATAAACTGTGGCATCCACACTACATGTAATAAAAAGGAATCACTACTGATATGTACAATGATGCAGATAAACCTCAAGAAAATTGAATAAAGCCCGCCAAATTTATTTTGAAGAACATATACCATATGATGGTATTTATACAAACTGCTAAAATCTGAACACTAATCTTTAGTGAGAAAAAGACTCCCTAGGAAAACCGGAAGAAAGTGTCAATAGGAGTGACCCCGAAATAGCACCAGGAAATTTTGGGGATGATGACAACACCCATTATAGTGAAAATGATGATGGTTTCACATGTCAAATTTAGGCTTTAAACATGTACAGTTTGTTGTGTACCATCTACACATCCATAAAGCTGTTTTTAAAAGTTGATTGTAGCCAGGCATGGTGGCGCACACCTGTAATCCCAGCACTTGGGAGGCTGAGGCAGGAGGACTGCTACGAGTTCAAGGCTAGCCTGGGATACAAAGCGAGTTCAAGGCTGGCCCAAACTGCATAGTGAAACTCTATCTCAAAAAAGCAAAAAATAAATACATACATACATACATACATACATAAATACATAAATAAATGAAGTTGATGGTAATGTATAGATTTGAATAAATATCCAATTTTCTCTCAACATAAAACATACAGAGGGTACGTTTCTTAAAAACAACTTACTTTGCATTTCCAGCCATTGGTTGGTACTGACTTCATAACTGGTTGAAGACAAAAAGTATGGTACCCTTTGTCACACGTATCACACACCAGCATCTTGCTATCTTCTCCTGATTGTCTAAAAAATAAGACAGCATTAATGATGCCTTATCTTTCTTTCTTTCTTTTTTTTTTTTTTTAATTTATGGAACAAAGCTTTATTTACCCGGATCCCCTGGCTACAGAGACAAGCAGGAAGGAGGCCCGACTTGGGCCTTGGCTAGCTGAGAAAATGTCCACACACAGCATGCTAAGGTCTCTGAACCTCGATTCCTACCACATGAAGTAGAAAGGAATAAAAAAAATATATCCCAGAAAATGGTGTCTCACACTGAAAAGAAAAAAAAAATTGTCTGGGTCCAAAATACCTGTGTGGCTTCAGGCAAGCAACCTAACCTCTCTGAGCCTCTTTCCTGTCATTTATAAATTTGGGGGTACTCTCCAGGATTGTTTTGATGGACTGTATAATCACAGTAGTGTCTGCCACTATCACGAGTTTAGGAATCGCCAGATTCTTTCTCAGTATGTGCCTGTCTTTCCTCCTGCCTCACTGAAGGGCATGAGCCACTTCTGCTAACTTGCACATTCGGGGACTGGATTGCTTTCCGTCTGCCTAGAAAAGTCTTTATCTGAAACCCATTCTTTTCTGGGGGGGGCAGGGTACTGGGAGTCAAACTCTGGACCTAGTGCTTGCCAGATGCCTTATCTTTCAACTTACATTTTTGTAATACAACTATTCATGAAAAGAATCAGTTGTGGAAATGTCACAGGGCATAGATACCTCAGTATCTGTTTTGTCTCTGTGCAGACAATGCAGAGGTAACCCCTACTACAGGAACCCAAAGAATTATCCCTAAAGATCACCGGTGCTTAACTTGCTTTAGTCATTTTAGGGTTCCTGTAGAGGAGGAGAGGTTAGGACAAGATAAACAAGCTTTCCTCTGGGCCAAACTTGCGGCACTGACCCCACTTACCACAGCACCGCCCCACAGCCAAGCACTCAGGTCTAAGTGCAGCGTGGGACTCTTGAGGTGAGTGAGTCTTAGGTTGCAGTTTGGGCACTCAGTTTCTAAAAAGTTCGCCATCACTGGTCTACACTTTTCTTTTTTTTTTTTTGCGGTACTGGGGATCGAACTCAGGACCCTGCACTTGCTAGGCAAGCGCTTATTCCACTGAGCTATATCCCCAAACCTGGTCTACACTTTTCAAAAGTCTAATACTCATTCCTTTGTGGGGGAAGGAGCTATAATTGCTAAGTGATAATGTGTCGAAAGGAACCAATTCTGGCACTATGAATTGGAGGGACACTGTCCTCTAATAAAAAAAAAGTCAAATTTGGCATCAGATCTGCATTTATACTCAGGCCTCTGTTGCCTAGTGTGAGACCTCTTAACAACTTGGATTTTAGTTTCAGATATAAAATATGAATAACAAGCAAAGATTCCTTAGAAACTAAATATGATGCCCGTGCAATTTAGACTACCCATTAAGCAACTGCTAAATCAAACACATTAAGAAAAATCACCTTTTTAAGAATTACATTTGAAAACCTAAAGCATTCTCTAAACATTCTTTGCTCTAAAGATTGGGCCGCTGCCCAGCAACGTGATTGTTGTCTGGTATTCTTGGCAATTAACCACTCTCAAATACTAAGAATTTAATTCAAGAGGAAGAAAAACTGGGATATGTAGGGGATGGGTAGGTTACACTCAGCTCACAACTGTACAAGTAAAGTTCCATGTTCTTCAGCTCTATGAAAATATCATGGAGGACAAGCACCCTATTCAAGTTCTCTCAGGCCTTCCCAAGAAATGGAGTACAAGCGTAAGGTACCAAATAAGTATCTGCTGATATTTTACTTAATTTTTACCAAAAAGGAGGGTAAATGGTCTGATTTATTCTAAGACATAGATGCTCAGTACTGCTGATTAACTGGTAAAACGACTGAAGACAACAACGCAGGGCATAATTTCCTCTTCACCATAAAAACTCTCGGCTTATAAACAGTTTAAGATTTCTGAAGATGCCGGTACATCCCCAAATTAGTATCCTCATTATGGAATCATGAGTGAGGGGTCAGAGAAAATACTTGGAAGAAAGATCTAGGGATGGAATGCAGCAAACAGGAAAAGATCACCTTATGACAAATGTTTAAAGGCCACGCAACACATTTTAGAATTATGGTAACTATAATCCATTGGAGATAACTGTCCTGGTAGATACGAAGATTTTATTACAACAGTAGTCTTAATAGAAACTGTTCCTCCTATAATAGAAATTCAAACACATTTTGGTGGCTTCAACTCTAGCAATTAATTTCTGTAGTTAGAACTTCATTTTCCTATTAAAGCTCCTCACCAATTCCTCTCAAGAAAAACTGTTTTGTTCTTCCATTTAAATCATTTATGTCATTAATTTACAAATTGTTGGCACTTAATTAGTTCTTTAGGCAACTAGAGGAATTTACATTACTGAAATCAGCTTTGTTTACACCTGTTTCAAAATAACAGAAGAGTTAATAAAATCCAACAATTCACGGCATGAAGTCAGTCTGTATGAACACAGTTGCAAAACAAACATGTTTTTCTCGTGTTACATAAACCTTAAGCACCTCATGACATGGTCTCTCTTAAACTCAATATACACCTTTGAGTTGAAAATGAAACTTACTTGCAGTTCTGGCACACTTTGCACTCAGGACATTGCCAACCTGCACGTTTTAATGGAGTGACCGCTATATCCAGGCACATTCCATGATAGTGCTGACCACAAGTAGTACAGAAGAACTGATCTAAGAGGTCTCCCGGGCTGTCGCACACTGCGCAGTTTGCATCTTCCTTTGCTATAATTAACAGCAAAATAATGCAATTGTTGCTTCAGAATGTACTATTTTTCTGACTTGACAGTTTAAAAATCATTCAAAGATAATTTGCATGATAAATCTTTCAGATGTTTGAAGTTACCCACATCGAAATGACATTCAGTCAGAATAAGGTCTCTATAAAAATACTGCAGTGTATTTAATCTAAATTTAACCATATTAAAATTAACCACATAGTTTTGCAATTATTTGTGTCTATATTTACCTGAGACCATAAGCAATTCTAATAACAATGACAATGATAACGATAATACCATGCATTTAGTTAATGTTCCATATATACTTGCTGTGAAGAACCAAACAAGGGGAAAAACTGAGAGATGATTGTAGTATAAAAATAAATGTTTTATTTGCATTCAGTATTTGGAAATTACAATATAACAGACAAAATTAAATGTTAATGTTAATGAGATTAAAATGCTTAACCATACACATATTATTCAAATTGAATAGGGTATTTTTCAAATACTGGAAAATGTTTTACATGAGAGTGCACTAGAGACAGCAGCAACATGCTGATGAGCACAGCACTTCCCCCGATAACCCACCCTCATGCCAGTTTCCTGTGGTTGGAATCCACACTCTTATAGACGCTATTCCTAAATGAGGGTTAATGAAAGGAAGGGTGCCTTCCAACATCTCTACTATAATCAACAACAGAAAAAATAATGTAAATCTAAACATCGCTTTGCCCAACACCCAGTTAGTGGCAGTTGTATTACAAACAGCAGTTATATTACAATGTAAGAAGAAAATCGATGTGTTCTAAGTGCATACCCATTTTAGATAACAGTAATGTGTTACATCTAAAATACATAACAAAACAGACAAATCTTCCCTCAATCCCATGTGGCTGAAAGTTTGCTCAGTCCTACCTATTCCTCTCTGACTAAAAGCACTTTCTACCTCCTTTCTTTCCCGTCAAGCATCTTGAAAAAGAGCAGTAATATATTCCTTTCACTTGTGCCAAAAACCAGTCAACTTTTTCTGCAAAGGGCTAGATAATAAATATTTAGGCTTTACAAGCCATTGCAGTCTCTCTACTACGGACTTTTTGTAATGTACAGTCCTTTAAAAATAGCATTACTAGACTGAGTGTAGTTTAATCTACAACAAAAGAAAACGCCAACAAAAAAGTCTTCACTTGGTCAGCACCTACCACTGACCTGAAGCTACTTCAGTGGGGCTACCAATAATGCATGAAATTCAGTCCTTACTGTTAAGAGCTTGCCTTTTTTTTATTTAGCAGCATTTGTATCCGAAGCACTCTCTTATTTAAATTCCCTTTCCTTGGTAACTTGCTCCTGACTTCTCCTTAGGCTTCCATTTCTAGATCTCATTCTCCTTCTCTGGGTTCTGCACCCCTACTGGTCCAATTCAGTACAACTGCTGAAGTCCCCCAACTGCTGAAGTTCCCTACAATTACATCCTGTTCCTTCTTTTCTAATTCCCCAGGTCCCCTTTGTAAAAACTGTGATTCTCAACTCTGGATTACCAGCCCCAGACTTCTTTTATAAACCTCAAATGTTTATTTTCAAGTCTTACTGGAGCTCAATAGGCAGATTTTTTCTTAACAGAATGGGAAGAAAGGTAGCACTGTTGACTCCTCCCTCACCCAACATTTCTGACCAATTCTTACTTTAGTTAAACTTCATATAATCATCACTCTCCCTTGTGTTTCTTCAAATCTGTCTCTCACATACTGTTTTAATAATTATAGTATCTTCTATAAAGAACCATTCCCATCTAGAGCAGAACCACTCACTATTTCCTCACCTAACACAACCTGCCCTTCCAGGTCTCTTCTTACACGTTCGGTTCCCTCGGACAAAAAAATGCTATGCCCATGTTCCATCTCAGCCACCCCAGTGAAGCCTTCAAAACCCCACTCACACATCCCCTGAGGGCCTGTTACCAGACCCAAGAACCCATGTGGCTGAGTATTTCTTTGCCCTGTTTGGTTGGAAGAAATTTCTGTTACATAATCAACTGATTACAACACTGTTGTGAGACCTTAGAAAGAAAGAGACCTTATTTTTTCCACCTCCTAAAATCACTCTGAATGGCCCTTGAACTGGCAGACACCTAAAATAAATCATCAGCTGTGCATGGAGGCGCACACCTGTGATCCCAGCACTCAGGAGGCTGGGGCAGGAGGATGCTGTAAGTTCAAGGCCAACCCTGGCTACAAAGTGAGTTCAAGACCAGCCTGAACTGCGTAGTGAAACCCTATCTCAAAGACAAAACAATTTTTTTTTTAATTTTAAAGAAGTAAAACATATTATGAATCTAAAAGTTATTTAGGGATAGGGATATAGCTCAGCAGCACAGCACCTGCCTAGCAAGCGCAAAGTCATGAGTTCAATTCCTGGTACAAAAAGAAGGTTATTTAATTTTTGATAGGACAAGACAGTGTAAGTTATTTTTAAAATTAAAAGAGAGTGCTAATATTTCCCCAGTCAAGCTGTGCACATAGAAATGAAGCTTTTAGTAATTTTACCCTGAAAATGTTAAGAAATTACAGAAAGTACATAAACTACCAGATACTCAGTGTACCTTTCTATTACAGTTTTCCAGAAACAGTATCTAAACTGCTCCTGTAAGCCATCCTGGGTCCTGCTATCCTAACACTTCAGCTCGTGTGGTGGTTGCCACCCGCCTGCAAGGCAACTAACCCAAACTGAGGAGCACCCTAAATATAAAGTATACACTGGCCTCCTAAGGCTTAGCAGGAGAAAGAAGTCAAGTATCTCAAAACCCTCTGGGTACTGACTACATGTTAAAATACCATTATCTTCTATATGGTGGATAAATACAATGTATTAATAAAATTCATGTCAAATATTCACGTTTTTAATGTGGCTACTAGAAAAATTTTACTTCTGTAGCTCATATTACACTTTCTTTTCATAGAGCTATTCTATACAATAAAACCCACTCTGGAACAAGACAATACTCTACCTTTGTCACAGTGATCCCTTTTTAAATTTCTAGCAATTCCTTAGAGACAAACTTGCTATGTTGTGTAATAAGTTGTTTAATTACCACAGGGCATCAAATAAATAATGTGTTACATCCAGTACAAAAAGCATTTACTGTATGTTATATAGAAACAATAATAGAAAAAAGCACTATGCAAAGAAATGATGTTAGTTAGTTCCAACCTCCTCCCTGGTCAGGGAGCAAATATGTGCAGAGATATTACAGCAGCCTCTTTGAAGGCCTATATAAGATGTTACCAGACAGCTGTGATGTCATTTCAGAGGTGGGGAAAGAAGTACATGTGCACTACACATACTATACACACATGTAACACACGTGTATGTGTTACACTGCAGAGATACTGGGTTAAAGCAGTGAACGACTAAGTGGAAATTCAAGCCGCTAGAAAAGGAGATTTAAAAACTAAAGTTAATTTAAGAGAGGGTAAGTTTTTTACCGCTTACTAATCAATACTAAGTGCTAAACAAACTTCACTGAAACTTCAATGAAAAGAAAGAATATCTGAGTATACACAAAAAGTGGAGAGACAAGTGCAGCAGAGGCCGAGGGTACAAAAGCTGAATGAAGCAGGGGCGCGAGGCTCTTACGTGGGAGACACGGGAGACAGAGGGTACACTTTGGGATGGGCACTTCCCAACAGCTGACAGCTGTGGAAAGAGAAGAGGAAGGAAAAGACAAACTCTGAACTTAGACTAAAAGGGGGCTTACCACAGATTCTTAAATTTGCTCAGATGGGAAAATGTCTCTATGTGCTTAAGGAAGTCCACACAGCATAAAAGAATAAAAGCCTGGTGAAGAGCAACCAAAATCAAACTGCTGTCATATGGAACCAATTTAAGAAGGACAAATTAGCTCACTTTTTGTAAAGCAATTAACATACATGAAGTGCAATGCTATGTAATTTCCATTAATTACTGCCGCTTAAACACTGTAACACTGCAATTTAAGATCTACCCATTCTAAAGACATAAAAAATACCTTGTGCCGTGACCTACAATTAACATAGCAGCACTGCTGAAGGCAGTGGTACAGTCTATCTGCTGTAGTAATCTTTAGATTATATCCTTGGATTGAGACAGATGGCCAGAAAGCTATGAAGTTAGACTGCATGATTTAAGATCCCCAAGGAACAGAATTTACCTAATTGGGCACTAGTTTTATACCACTGGCTTAGTTTGAGGGTGTCATAAACAATGGCCCACAGAATGTGTTTACACTGACAGCCAGCTACCTTAAGACATGTTTTATGACAACCTGTACAGTACCCTCTAGTCTCAGTATCAAGTAAGTTCTTGTTACATGAACAGACAATCAGGTAGACATTCCTATTTCCTCAACTGTGTTGATCGCTAGAAAGGCCGAAGGCCAAATTTGTGGTTTACACCCAGAAAATACAAACTACTTCTGGCTATCAGTCTTACTGTTACAGGCAGCTGAGTTAGATAGAAATATTATAGGCAGGCAGACAGGGCCAGGCCCTTGAAGGAGCCTACATGAAAGACAAGATACCTGTGGGCCAGACTTCAAGACAAAAGGGCCAAACAAATGCTCCCACATACCCCTCGGTGTAAATGTCAGGGATTGATACTCTAAATAAGTAACAACCACCTTCTAATAGCCAGGAAGAGTTGCTAGACCCCCAGCAGGAAAAGCCCCCATTCGCTTGCTACAGACTTGCTTCCCCATTTGATCTCAGTTCACTCAGTTGTACCTGAACAATTATACTTGTAGTCTTATTGGCTGACCATAGTTTTGTCCATTTCCCCTACCTGGGACCCGCCTCACCTCATGGTTTTTCTCTATAAAAGTCCCTAGAAAAGACAGAGTCCTGAGCAACCCATTCAGGCTCCCCTTCTGTCCCTCTCTTGGACAGAAGCTTTCTTTCCCTCAGTAAATATATTCTCCTCTTAACCTCTGTTGTTCCTAAAATTCGTTCTTCGATTTTAGAGAACACTGGGAGTTTTCATTTTCTTGTATCATTACCATTACCTACATATTTATCCAATCTATAATTCCCATGGCCAGGCTGGGGATATAGTTCAGTAGCATAAGTGCCTGCCTCGCAAGCGCAAGGTCCTGAGTTCAATCCCTGATACCAAAAAAAAATTAAAAAAACAAACATATAACTCCCATGGCCAAATATCCTTACCTTAATTTTATTTTATCCTATTGTTCATGTGTTTTTACGCATCACCTTAAGTCTATTTTAGAATCAAACAATGAGTGGTTTCAGTGTATATTTTAGTTACCAGCGTAAAACTTTCAAAAACTCCATGATAAATGAGAGCAAATCATCTTACCTCATTGGAACAGTTCATTACTTTACAAGCTGATTTACAATCTTTAATGTAATTGCATACACATTATTAGAATAGTCATCAGTAGAAGGCAGCAGTAGCATTAGCCAATACATTTCTAACATTAGAAGCATATGCATACATAAGTGCATGTTATTTACTGAGGCCTAAGCATGACTAAATCTGAAAGGCTGCATAAAATTCACATTCATACACACACACACACACACACACACACACACACACACACACACTTTATTTGGTTGGCAAAGTGTATTATACACTAGGATATATAATCGTCTCTCATGACTGACATCTTCATTTATACATTTAGTGAAATAATTCACTATATAAGTAACACCCACAATAGTTACTCTGCATGGATGTTCTTTTTCTCCCCTGTTTTAGTGTGTAATCCAAACATTTTTTTAAATTTTAAATCCTTTATTAGTCTAAATGTAACTTAATTTCAGTTGGCCCTATCTATAATTTTAAGCCTCTGCAGTGAAGAAGGGCATTACTACTACATTTGTGGACATAACATAATTTTAACTAAAGATGAAATTATAGTATAAAACAAAAATTAACAGCATAGTCTGTATTGAAATAAAGCCTAAAGTAGCTATATTAATATTTCATAGATCTGGTGAAGACAGGAAAAAAGCTTTTATCAACACTATTAAGAAACAAAGAGGCAATACAAAAAAAGACGAATAAAACATCATGGAGATTTTCTAGTGAGATTGAAAATAAAATTTATGAGGTGAAACAAGGCCTCAAAACATATATACTCCTTAGAAATTCATACAGTGAAAAAACAGTATCTTTGTTTAATGATAAAATAGTAAAAAGTTGTAATTTCCTGTAGAACACAGAAATTCATACATTTAAACATTTTCTTTTTCTTTTTTTTTTTTTGCGGTACTGGGGATCGAACTCAGGACCCTGCGCTTGCTAGGCAAGCGCTTATTCCACTGAGCTATATCCCCAGCCCATTTAAACATTTTCAATGAATTTTAAACTTATAAAAAACTGGTCAGGAGAAAAAGAAAAGCACCACCACAGATTACACATAACCAAGGCAGACAGATCAGGAAGAAGCATTACAGAGATCTGTAGCACATGGTCAAGGCCACATAGTGTTCAAGAACTCGGTAACTATTTAATAGAAATTTTGAAATATTACTGGAGAAACTCAGCTTTGAACTTTCTTACTGGGTATTTTTTTTTTTTAGCCTCTGTAACACATGCCGGAGGTACTGCTCAGTTGGTCTGTATTTCCACAGGGTTTGAATCATTTTTTAAATAAGAATATAAAACCTCTCTTTGAATTCTGGGGAAGTAACTTTTGAAAATTAATTCCAAAGAATTTGTTGACAACAAATTTCTCTTTAAGGACCTATGGCAAAGACCCCTCAGACTATCAGGATTGCGAACATCACTTTTTAATATCACCAACGCTATTATAAGTGAACACAATGATAACACTTTTAAGATATATCTGCAGTAAACTTACATCTTTCAGGAGCTTGGTCAATGTGTTCTGGACAAAGAAGGAAGAAGTGACTGAAGTCCTGAAAGGTACCAGCTCCTGCAGCACAAGGGTAATGGTACATCTGGGTACACTTTTCTTCACAGCATTTGATAGTGGCTCCAAGGTGCTTACAAAATGCACATCGCTGGAAGGAGATAAATGACATATATCTCTTCACAAAACCTTGAAAGGGAACATTTGAACATAGGACTAGAGAGGTATTAAAAAGAAATAGCACCTATCATTTGTACCTCACTAGTAAAACTGGCTTGAACCTGTAAAATAAAGAGTCACAGTTAGCCAGGCAGAGTGGCACGCATCTGTAATCCCAGCACTCAGGAGGCTGAGGCAGGACGATCATGGTGAGTCTGAGGCTAGCCTGAACTACACAGTGAGACCCTGTCTCTGAATGAATGAATGAATGAATGAATGATAAGAATAATAAAATCTAAAGTACTCAGTTCACTGCTTTATATACTACCAACTCATCCTTCCACTCAAACTTAAAACTTAGCACATTTTTTCCATCAACTTTGTCAAAAGCATACAAATAAAGATCTTTTTAAAAACCAACATTAGCCAGGCACGGTGGTGCACACCTATAATCTCAGCACTTGGGTGGCTGAGGCAGGAGGATGTCTCCAAGTTTGAAGCCAGCCTGGAGTGCAAAGTGAGTTCAAACCAGCCTGAGCTGCATAGCTCAACCATCGCCAAAAAAAAAAAAAAAAAAAAGGTAAATAAATAAAAACAAATACTAATACAGTTTAAATGGTAGGCTGGTAGTTGAGAAATATTCTAAGTTTATAGACCTAGCCAAAACAGGAGTATAATAGGAAGTATATTAAATTGTGAAAAACAGATCTTTTATTTTGATATCATATGGTAAACTATACAGAAATCTTCTGCACTAAAAATGACATTGGGTGCTGGCGTGGTGACGCACACCTGCAATCCCAGCACCCAGGGGGCCAAGGCAGGAGGATCATTGAGAGTTCAAGACCAGCCTGGGCTACAAAGTGAGCTCAAGCCCAGCCTGAACTACATCGCTAGACCTGTCTCAAGAAAGACCCTCCAAAAAAAAGGGGGAGTCACATAAAATGTAGTAACTTTTAAGTACATACTAAGGAAAAATCCTTTTGCCAACAAATCAGTCATTTTAGGAACACCAACATATCCTTTAGTTATATGTGCAATGAAAAGTATTACATGGCACTAGCTAAGCTCTTATAAAAAGTACTGAATTTATCCAACATGCTAATTGACAGTATCATAAATATATCAGGATACAAAACACTAAATGTATATAAATGAATGAACCCTTCACACCCATGTTACAATTACAAAGCTAATGAAAGACATTTGGCATTGAAACAAAATAGATGCTATAGGGTGGGGATATAGCTCAGTGGAATAAGCGCCTGCCTAGCAAGCGCAGGGTCCTGAGTTCGATCCCCAGTACCGCCAAAAAAAAAAAAAATAGATACTATATATAAAGGCTAAAATATATCTTCTTAAAATTATTTGGAAAATTAGAGAAAATATCAAAAGAATGAATTTGCACAGAGAATCTCCTAGATGTCAGCACTCTTATACACCACATATTAGATATCAAACAAGTCATAATCTGAAAATTATGCTAGGTCTAGTGATGCACTCCTAATATCCCAGCACTTAAGAGGTTGAGGCAGGTCTGCCATGAGTTTAAGCCCAGCCTAAACTGCAAAACCCCGTCTCAAAAAATAAACAGCTGGGTGTGGTGGCGCACACCTATAATCCTAGCACACAGGAGGCCGAGGCAGGAGGATCACTGCAAGTTCCAGGCCAACCAGGGGCTACAAAGTGAGTTCAACCATGAGTTTGAGGCCATCCCCAGCTACACAGTCAGTTCAAGACCAGCCTGAACTGCACAGTGAGACCATGTCTCAAAAAGACCAAACTTAATTAATTACTTAACTAATTAATTAAAATAAAATAAATTAATAACTACAAAGCTAATTAACAACACGGGTATAAATCATTCTTAAATGGTACACCAATTAAATGCCGTATCTGAAGCAGTATCTCAAACTCAGTATCTCAAACTAGCATTTGATACTTTTCTATTTTCCTTAATCATTGGAGAAAACAAAAGACATGAAAGAGAGAAGAAAAAGTAATGTATTTTGAAATCAACCCAAAAACAGGAGGGACAAGTGAGGGAGGAAGCACTCCTCTTACCAATTTTAAGAGTGAATCTGAGGAATTCCCTCAAATTTTAACTAGACTCAAACAAAGATTGCCTCAAAATATATCTACAACACATAAAAAAACAGAAACAGAAATATTGAGAGCTTAATAAAACTAGTGTCATGAAACAAGAATGAGAAATCCGAGGATACTCTAAAACTTACTCAGTTACCAAGTAATTATTGTAGAACAAATACAGCAATAACTTGAGGCTATCTACTCTAAGAAGTATCAGATATAAGTACGCTTTCCACATTTCAAAAATTACAACTTTCACCAGCCAGTTCTTATTAGTCACCGAGATCCTGCAGAATGTAATTATAAAGCCCACAGACCCGGGAGGTTGGGGGCCGAGACGGGGGAAGCTGAGCTAGAAGGGGCAGACCTATTTGCAGGGATACAAGGAGGACAATACAGAGATTAGAGCAACAGAAATTACTCCAGAAGTAAATTTATAAAGTACCCTAACAACATGAACGGACAGTTTGCAGTATAATCCCCATTTAGCAGCCAAGAAACCAAAACTACTGAGCCATGAGGTCACTTCCACTGATTGCTGAATCCCTACAGAAGTATGCAAGCTTGGTGGGGCATGCTTACAATCCCAGTAGTAGCATCTCAAATTCCAGCCCAGCCTAGGCAATTTAGCATGAGCTTGTCTTAAAATAAAAAATGTTAGCTGACTGTGGAGGAATATGCCTGTAATCCCAGCACTCAGGAGGCTGAGGCAAGAGGATCACCATGAGTTTGAGGCTACCCTCAGCTATATAGTCAGTTCAAGACCAGCCTTGACTACATAGAGAGATCCTGTCTCCAAAAACAATAAACAACAAACAAACAAAAATCAAAGGGCTGGGAATGTAGCTCAGTGTGAAGGTCCTGGGTTCAATCCCTAGTACTGGGGGTCAGGGGTGCTACCTAGGCTTTAGCTCTGTCACAAGTCCTCCCCAAAATGCTAAAGACCAGCTTCAGATTAAAATACATCACACCAAGAAACACTGGCAAGGACACAGGAAAATTTTTGGTAGCCTCATCAAAAAAAAAGAAAAAGATTATTTCCAAAAAAAAGAGAAACTGGGTATTAGCAATACTAAATAAAAAAGTATATTCCAAGGTCTATAAAAAAAAATTTGACATTTAATTCTGGTTAAACTAACAAACATTCAGTCCATGGACAATAAATGTGAGTTACATTCTCACTGTCTTTTAACAGAAGTGTGCAAAGTATACATTTACTCACACGCACTTTATGTAAGCACCTACATACTTTTATATATGCACGCACAGTGAATACATACACAAGACGCAGCGACACAGCTCGGAAATACAGAGCTGGGGAGGGCCTATCCAAAATATGCAAGCACGCCAATGCTGATAGCAAAGAAAACAGAATGGAAATAAAAAAGTGGTGAACAAGTCAAAGGTTATTATCTTTAATTTATTACCATGTTAATGTCAGCCATCTGCCACAGCATACATTCAGCAGAAGAAAAAAGTTATTATAGTTTATGAACCCAGTTATCCTATCCCTGTCTAAAAAATAAAGCTGAATAAAAATCAAGCTATAAAGCAGGTAGAAACAATACAACGATCAAGTTTTATTCAAACTCACAGAAAAATACATAGATCACTGTACACCAAAAACAAAATCCATATTCTATTTAAATGTATGTGGAATTTTCAAAAAATTCATCACATGAGCATAAATGAGTGCTCACATATACAAAAAACAGGTAATTCGTAGGGCATAGTAAAAAGAAAAAAAAACAATTAAAAGCGGATGCATCCCTAAATCTACACGAAGAACTAGAAAAATCACAAAAGGATCACTAGCGAATCGATCTACTAGAAAAATTTTAAACTCCCTTATATAACAGCACAGTTTTTTTGTTTTAATCAAGAGAAAAAGCAGGAACGACCTTGGAATTATTAGGAAATATCGAAATTTTTTGAGAAATGGCAAATATGGTACTCAGAAGGGAAAAAATATAGCTTGAAAAATGTAAAACTCTAAAAACCAAAGAATAAAATTAAGTGAAACTAGATTTAAAAATTGAAAGAATCAGTAAGAATCAACATATAAAGCTTGAGACTGGCCATCCTAAGAAGCAAACCTACTCAAATACTGGGTTTAGGAAATGTCATCAGTGAGAGTTAGTGTTTGAGTCTCTCTCAAAACAACTGTTTGCTTTACTTGGTTGGTTGATATTCTGAGACAGGGTCTCGCTGTATAGCTTAGGCTGGTCTTGAACTATGTAGCCCAGGCTGGCCTCACACTCACAGCAATGCTTCTCCCTCAGACTCCTGAGTGCTGAGATTAGAGGCCTGTGCACCATGCCCAACACAGAATGAGTGTTTAGAAAGTGAAACAGAACTGACTAAAATAAAACCTACTCTATCAAATTATTTTGTATGAGTTGCTATATGAATCATGAACACCTTGATGACTGAATTATTGCTGTTTTGGTCCAGTTAATTAATTCTCCTTTATACCCTACTACACACCATTTCTGACTGAAACATCTGCTATAGACAGACGCATACACACGTGCAAATACACACACACACACATACACAAAATAAACAACATTACAAAATCAAAATGGAGAATATTTAACAATGAGATTTTTCTCCTTAGAGTATCTTTTCTCCTCACTGCTATCACTGGAAGTCACAATACATTCTACATTAGATCTCAATCTTCGAAGTACAATTTTGGGCAGGCAGTATTGTAAATGCCTACACACCCCAGTCCCCCTCAGAGTTCCCACCTTACTCAGGAAACTGTCATGGAATATCGTGTTCTGAGGCCACATTACATTACACAACAAAAAGATTTTGCAGGTATGGTTAAGGCTACTAACCAATTCTGAATTAATCCAAAGGGAGATTCACCTAATCTAATCACATAATCTTCCCATCTGAATACCATGCTGGATATATAACAACAAAATTTATAGGTGATAAAATAAGAAAATTTAAAAATAGACAATGATAGAAAGAAGTTCATAAAGTAGCACGAAGTTGGCCAATGAAATATGATTAATATGCAGGATTTTGCAAGCATCATTATTGCAAGCAACCAGGCCAAGCGTGTAATAAGAATTAACTTACTGAAGTCTAACAATCACCATTTTGGGTAGGTATCATTATTTCTCATTTTATAACTGAGACACAGGTTAAGCTCCCTGACCTAGCTCACAGAGCCAGAAGAGGAAACAGAAAAAGACAAGGGTAAGAAAGGCAAATTGCATTAATTGCCTGTAAGAACATACTGAACACTTTTCTTGTTTACACAGTCACTTTCATTCAGGTTATAAAAACTAAGGTAACCAGTTTTTGTATTAGAAACCCATGAAATATTAATTTCTCATGCTTACAAAAGGACACGTACTCATAAACTCACAGTACCTGAAAATGAAAAGCCCCCAAAAGCCAAAGAGTGAATTGGTTATTTTATAGTACTCTGACAACAGAACTCTATGCATCAGGGTGAGCAAGTGGAAACCTAAGCAACAACATGAATCTCACAGGCATGACCATATGGAGAAGACAGAAATGGTATTCTACCTTGTCACACAAGTGCAGAGATGGGCAGACGAGGATATGATGCTACTGATGGTGGCACTTGGCATTAGCAAGCTAAGCCATTACATAATGAATGTACAGTACACTGGAAACAAGGATGCCGGACTTCAAATAAAAAGCTACTTCATATCTCACTGGTATGAGAACACAAATTTCAGCATGCTAAAAGAATGGAAACTGAGAAAGACATCACAAAGAGGGAGTCACAGAAGGCCCCAAAACTTTGATACCTCTCATAACCAGTTGTGAATTAACTGAAAGGGAGGGTCACTGAATCTAATCACATAGTCTTCCCATCTGAATTTCAAATTTCCACTACACTGGCTATAACAACAAAACTTATAGGCAACAAAATGTACATTCACAGAGGGGCTCTGAACACCTCAAAAGACTGAAGATTTCACATGTTTCAGACTAAGAATTATGATACAATTTAGAACATAAATACAGCCTTAGTAACCCTCTCAGAACAAAACTTGACATTGCCTACAACAAAGTACAAGAATCTAGTACCTGCACCTCATCATCAGTGATGCTCAATATATAATTTAAAAATTTTAGACATGTGGGAAGGAAAAAAACTACAGCAAAAAAGGAAAAAAGAAGAACAAAAATATTCAGCAGAAAATGACCATACTTTAAAGCAACTGTTGAAAATACATACAACATAACAACTAGTCATAACCAGGAGTAATGTAAGATACATGAAAGTTACAAAATAAAACAAAGTGGAAATTCCCCAATTAACACAGTAATTTAAAAAAAAAACAAACTGTTTTGTGAATGGACTTGAATGACCTTTGTAAGAAACTTGAGTGTAGGAAAAGAGCTAGGCACTCATCTTGAAAGTACATGAATCAGTTATTATTAAATTGATTCTAAGAAACAAAGTAAAAATACTAGAAAAAAAGCTGAACCTGAGTAATCTATGAGACAGTACCAAATATATCAACATGCATGTACTAGAGTTGCACAAGAGATAGAATGTGTTAGAAAAAAATACGAAATAAACTTGTCACAAATTTGATGAAAAATATCAACTTACAGTTTCAAGAAGCTCAGCAAACCCCAAGCAGGATGAATACAAAGAAAACCACACCTAGGCACATCATAGACTGCTGAAAACCAAAGATAAAGAGAAAGTCCTGAAAGCAGCCAGAGAATATCAAAACATTACATACACAGGAATAATGTGATTGATATTAACACCTGACTTCTCATCAGAAGCAACAGAAGACAGAAACACTGCAATATCATGTCAGTACTGGAGGAAGAACCCGTCAACCAACAATTCTATGTTCTCAAGGGGAAAAGTAAAAAAATGAATGCAAACTTCCATTCCACACAAAACAGACATGAATTTTTTCCCTATTCTCTCCATCAAGAACAGCTAAAAAGCCTTTGAAAATATACATAAAGGCAAGCATAGGAAAATAACAAAAGGTAGCAAGAAAGGCGGTCAACTAGGGACTCTGTTGTCCAGAAGAGAATGAATCCCCCGGGTTTCCTTTCTGACTCACACAGAGATGCTACAGAAGCTAGTGTCAACTCAGGTACATCAACAGTCACACTCATTCCCAAAAGGAGACCTGCATTTTCCAGTCAACAGTAGGAAAATGGCCAATCAACAGTAAAGCAACTGAAACCAGGCAGCACAGAAAGGCTTAACCTCTCCATACGCTGCTATTTCAGACAACCTAGACATCCTCCCCAGCCCTGAGCCAGACAGTGCAGCAGTGCACATGGGGAGCCAGGACACACACACATGCTGAGTGATCACACAGCCTCTTGTTCACAGTGTCCTGGAGAGCCAGGAACTCAACGCATGATAGAGCGCGCCTCCCGCTCCCTGTGGAGGGGAGGCCCACTGGAAAATTGGGACTCAAAACGCTGCCCATGGAAATGGGCCCTTTCCACTCCAGTGTCAGAAGAGGTCAAGTAGAGGTCAAGTGAAGAGGAAAGATGATCTGCCACAAGGTGCTGGCTACAGAAGGACTAGGCAGGGCCCACACTGTCACTTTCAGCCAGTGTTCATGCAGAGAGACTATTTCAGAGCTAAATTTCTACACGTACCTGGGAGGAACAAAAGCAGACCTACTTACCCCACCCCATTTTCAGTTTTAAGTCCTGCTAAAACAGGGATGTAAATAAAATGTAGTCTCATAACACAATATTCAGAATGTCAAAGAGTCAATTTGAAAAAACTAAAGCCCAGAAACTTCTCAAAAAGAACGGGAAAAGACAACAGATGCAAAACCTGCAAATTCAAAGATGTCAGAATTTTATACCAAAACTCTCAAATTCTACATTATAAACTACAAATGAAGCAAGATTTCCTTCATTAAGTGAATGGACAAATAAATTGTGGTGCTCACTACAAAGGAATACTAGTAATAAAAACAAACCTAGTCATGAAAACATGACTGAAAAGATTATGCTCCAGGTTCTGGATTATATTGAGACTGGCTTCTCCACTAAAAGACTAATGTAAGTAATCACCCTTATGGTATTGTCAAAACTTTTATGGTTTTTATCCCCCTGCCCCCACCCCCCTCTTTGAGACTGAACCTAGGGCCTTCCCATTGAACTACATCCTAGACCCTCTCCACCTTCTTTGCTTTAGACAGCGTCTTTCAACGTGTGATTTCTCCTCAGTACATTACTGAAAGGCTCCCTGGGTGGCTTGTTTAGGGCATTTAGAATACACTACATGTTTTGACCTGTTTTATCTTAGGTTTGTAACTAGAATACTTGCTGTGAAAGCCTACTTCTTTAATTTTTGAGCACTGGGGATTGAACCCAGGACATTTGCACTGAGTTGCATTTCTAGCCCTTTTTAAATGTTTTCTTTTTACTATGAGACAAGATCTCAATAAATCACTCAGCTGCCCAAGTTCAAACTTGTGTTCCTTTTTTCCTTTTCACAACCAAGCCCTTTTCTTTCCGCTTTGCACTAGAGTCCCTTCCTCTCCCCCTTCTCCATGCTCCTGCTGTCATCCACGATCATCCACTTACCATGGGCTGTGTACTTGGCAATTCTTTGCTTGTCATACACAAGAACCTAGGCTACTTGTAGTGCACAGCTAGGAGGATTCCAGCAAACCTTCAGACACCAGAGGCTTCAGCAACCCAGAGATCTTTGGAGATCTCAGTAGAAGGAGAACGCCGGACAACCCTGCTGGCAAGCAAGGTAAACCCCACTCCACTGTGAAACTCTTTTCTTTCCTGGGCAAAAAATGGATTCTGGGAGAAGAGGCAGACCAGTCACCATGTGGAGAATGCTAGATTGTGGGACAGAAGGCTTCTGTCCCTATGGAGGACAGGAGGGCCCTGCCCGTCAGTCAGGCTTACTCTACTGTCGATGCACAGAGTGTGGGAAGCCCACCTGAGAGGCTGTGGACAGGCCTGTGGGGATGGGTATATACTGACAGGAGGCAGGGAACGGCTGCCAGAACAGGGAAAAAGGCTGCAGTAGACAGATGTGCTGGTGCAGCTGCCCCAGCAGGGAACCAGCAGAAAGGAACCTGGCCCACCCCAACTGTTGCTTTTTCCTGTGGAGGACTTGATAGCTGTCCTGAGTGTGGACAGCCCTTCATTTGGTGCCAAGGGTGTTTACAATTCCCTGTGTGTCATGGAATGCTTCCTTTCCATAGGTTCTAGTAATTTTCCTTCTCCTCTTCTGATTCTCCCTCTCCCCCCTGCTCAGACTTTCAGGTATCAGAGTGTTCCATTTGTTTAACTGCTGGTTCTGGTAACTCAAAATCAGGGTTGAGACACAATGTCTTCCCACAAGGGAAGAAAGGAAGTGGTCTGTTTAAACCTTCAACCACTGCTTAGGTCTGCCCATTTCCTTTTACTTGCCAATGGTCCTCTTTCACCCATGATGGGACCTCCCTTTTGGTGGCTCCCCCTGGGATTAGACCACTGTTGCATTAGGAGAGGGTCATTCTCTCCCACCACCAAGACTAAGGCTAAGGCTAATATTAAAACCAAAACCAAGATCATGGGTCATGAAATCCCTCCAAAAACTGTACTGTGCCTCATTCCTTCAAACACTGCACTCCACTCTCCAGCATGTCCTGAATCTACTCTGATGAATCTTCCCCGTGCCTCTTTTACTGACTCATCCTGAAAATTCTTCATCCGTAACAGGAGTCAGTGAACCTCCATACTTATTTTAAAGGGATTCGTTAAATTCCTTATATTAGCCTCAGGGACCCAGACCCATCCTATAGAAGCGCCATAGGAAAATATTATTACCAAATAGAAAATCTCACAACCCCATTAACCATCGCTTTTAACCTTAAGATACAGGAAATAGTTAGATTCACCTCTTCAAGATAAAACTCAAACTGTCAGAGACATCAGAAGACAAACACAGACCACAGACTTCATACAGCTATACAAAATCCATTCCTAAGTTTCTTTTCAGGTGAAAAAACACCAGCCACTCTGGCAAAACAGATGGATAAAATGGTTTGCCCCATCCTAAGTATATTATGTGAAACATCTCATTACTGTCTTGTTTATTACACGTATTAAAATAGTAACTGCACCTGGTTCATAGAAGGAGCCATGGCCAAATACATCTGAGTGGACTCTGGTTTATGAACAACTGTCCTCTGTGTACTTGCCCATCATCTGTCCAATTTGTGCTAATGACCAGTTGTAACACCTACGAGTGTTTTGTCTGAGCTCAGCAATTTTTTTCTTACTTCCTTTTTTTGAGATTTCCATGGAAAAGTTTATATAGGTTAAAATATTTATGTCTATAACTTACGTTGGCTTACAGGTAAAATAAGTGTCATTAAAGTTAAAGCCATGCTTCCATCACAATCAAAACAATGTCCAGTCTGGTGTTACAAACACAATGTCTACTGTCGTCCGTTTACAGTAACTTGAGAGTCTTTCTGTTGCTAAAATAAATTTGTTAACTGTTATGACCCAGTTCTCATAGGCCACCTAAAAACAAAAATATTCTGTTACAATAACAAAATGGGCTCGAGAAAACTGCCAGACAAGACTTCCCTTGGATACTTAAGGAGTAGCTGCCTGGATACATTTATTCCAGTCTGTATTCACTAATGAGACCCACCAGGAATTTCCACAGTCTTTAGGAGACACAGCCTAATAAACATTGCTAAACATATTATTATAATATGTTTATATTGGTTATCATCAAAAGGTTAAGTTTTCTGTGGGTAAAACATTAAATTAAAAGATGTTCTTGGTACAAAACCAAATTATGAGGCAACGTTTTCCATACAGCTATGACACTCATTATTTCTAATTTAACAGTGTACAAAATGTATTCACATCTTCCAGGTGTACAGGTCTTCAGAGATGTAAAACTTGGGTTGCTTATGGTGGTAAACTTTTTTTTTTTTTTTTGTCTTTTTTGAGACAGGGTCTCACTATGCAGTTCAGGCTGGCCTTGAGCTCACTACGATCCTCCTGCCTCTGCCTCCCAAGTGCTGGGATTACAGGTGTGCACCACCACACCTGGCTTAAACTTTTCTTTCAGACTCAGATATTTACCCCTCTTACTTGTGTTCCAGCTACTTGTGATAAAAGGTCCTTGTCGAGCCAGCAGGAGACCACATGGCAAATAATTTTTTAAAAGAAACAAAGCATATGTTATGTATGTGTCACTACACTGAGAGATTCACAGGCATGGAACAGTCCAAAAATTACAGGCTACACACTAAAAACTTCTAAGGTACATTTACAGAGAGGTGCATTCTTCTTGGGTGGCATCCTACTGAAGGGTAACAAATTAAGTCAAGGGTTTCATTGTGTCATCTAATGTCTTGTGATCAGATAGAGATGTATGACTAAAAAGACTGTTTTACACTAAGATGAGCAGTTAAGTGTGTTTCAAAGATGTCATCTTGATTGTCATGCCACAATGCTGTGTGTGGCTCTTGATCTCAAGTTTTCACTATAAAACTTTGTATCTATTATCTGTTAACATTCTGGATTCAACTCTAAAGCAACCACAGTTGGTAAGAAATAACATTCCTCTAGCTATACGTTACATTTCAAAGTGCTTGACACCTAGAAGAAAATATGGTAGTTAAACTCCCTGCTCCCACTTCAATACTGGTGCAAGTGATCTCCTAGGTATTCAACAACTAAGGCCTAGAGACCAAAGTTAAGACAGTAACTTGGCTTAAAAGGTAGCAAAGGTGGTTCTCCAAGGTCAACAAGGACTTAAGACATGAGGGAACCTCTCTATAAGATCCTACAGCATTGGTGAGTCACCCAATCCCCTGAGCAAGAAGACTGTCAGACCCCAGAGAACAAGAGCCAACTACTACACAATGTGCCAAAAAGGAGGATCTCCAAACAGGAAAAGTGCTGCATGCTGTCACAGGAAGCCACATAGTCAAGCAAGACCATGATCCACTCTGGCCACTCAAAGAACTGAGAGGTTCTACACATGATTCCCAAAGCAACTGACCTTGATAGACAGCAAGAGGTAAATTTTGGTTGACACAGTTTTCTCTTTAACCTGGTCTTAGTTCCTTGCTGACAGTTTCTATCCTCACCTGTAGACAGGGTCTAGGGGGCAGAGAAAAGCATCTCATGTGGCTCCTCCCCAGTCTGCCTTTCGTGGTCATGCTTTGGTCATACATTCCTTATCATTCCTTATTCTCTTTGTAAAGTCTGCTCATTCTTGCCTAGAGGTTGCCAAACCCCAAGTGATCATGCAGATGTAATCCACACCACCTAAGAACTCGACAGCCTAGAAGAACTTGCCCAGAGTACTGTCTTCCTTCAAGACCAGACAGACTCATGAGCAGTAGGGGCCACACAACATGGGGGGTGGGGGTTCACTGAACAGCTGAAACAAAGGGGCTATATTTGTCCCTAAAAGACTATATTCCCTTTGGTCTAAAATACTGTCAAACTACTGGTGGTGACCATAATTCAAGATCAAAACCTGGTTCCACCTCCACTGTCCATCAAGAAAGCTTGAGATTATGAGCCCAGTCCCCTGAACTTTTAAAACAGTCAGGGCAAGGATCCCTTGGTCTCCAATAGGTAGCACTAACACCCCTATCCAGCTGTAAGTAGCTAGAGAAGATAGAATTCCTCCTTCGACTCTCCTCGTAGAGTTTGGGGGACCAGTGCCCTCGGGGACAGTACTGTTAGAAATAAAGGAGCTGAGCCACTCACTTCTCTACATGCAACTGTGAATACCACCCTACCCTAATCATTATCTGGGCTTACGGCTCAGGAGGTTGTGCAGATGGCAGACATCAGAAAAAAGGATAGTGGGAGGCACACAGAATCAGTGGCATCTGACCCCATAGATACCAGAAGCCTGAGCTTGAGCCCTCTTCTTTCCCCTTTTTACTCAAGTTCCTTTTCCCTTCACCCCTTTCCCTGTTCTTGTTGCTATCCTGTGAACTTCAATAAATGTAGCTACATACTACATACAAAAACTTATGATCTTCCTGCCTTAGTCTCCCAGAGTGATGAGATTACAGACATTCATCACCACAACCAACCTATTTTAGTTTTTAACTCGCATTGTAACTGTAGCCCTAAAATTGCTTTTCCCAAATGGCCACCCCTTCTCCAACATGTTATTATGTAACCCAGCTCAATGATTTGCAGCTACACCTTTATCATAGAGCAACTTCTTGTTATGTATTTGTTCTAATACCACAGTTTTGATTATACCTTTCTGATATATTTTTACAATGCTTCTAGCTATATTAATTCATTTTTCCCAATGAAATTTAAAGTTATCATTTTTTAAGTTTAACAAAGATATAAACTGGGAAGCACCAAAAAATATGGCATGCTTTTTTATCAATCTGCATTCTTCTCTTATTATCCAGAGTAGGTTCTCAGAATTCAAAGAATTAGACAACTGCACAAACACAATGGATAAGACCTTGAAAGATCTGCATGTGGTCACTCTTGATTACACACCTTCCCTCCTCTATACATAAGCTCCATAGAGTGTTTTGTGGCAATTAACCTCCTGTCTTTCTTTATATTTCCTACTAGCTATATAAATATGCAGGTATGCATATTCATGCACAAACAATATAATTTAGATTTGCCTATTTTAAACTTTACTTAAATAGAAAAATACCACCTGATTTTCTGTTAGTTTCTATAATAAGTACAGTCATAGGACTTTAGCATTTGATTTTTGTAGGCATAGTCAATTTACATTGCTATATAACAGTCTATTCAGTCACTATATCGTAAATCAATTGTCTACAAATTTTCATTGCTTTCAGCTTGGAACTACTGTTTTTTAAAAATCTGCAATTCTGTATAATTTTGCACATGCATCCTGACATATGTATCTGAAAACATTTTATCTTCTGTCAGTATTCTCAAAAAGTATCCCTACCTTAGAATATAGCTTAATAGTACAGCACTTGTCTAGAATGTACAAGGCCTTAAGTTTGATCTTTACTACTGCAGAAAAAAAAAATTCAAATCAAATACTAAACTTGCATCCTTAAGCTGCTTTAAAAAAAAAACAAAACTGGTTCACTATGTTCACACTGGCAGCACATATACTAAAAAACTGGTACACAAACTGTTGGGAGGAGGTAGGTCACTAAAACCCTTTCAAGAAGTCCGGAAAGGCAAAGCTATCTTCAACATAATATGACATTTGCCATTTTCATAATGTGTATTTGCGCACTGTTAAAAACATCTGGTATAGCACTGCTGTTACAATTCCAAGAATCAAGACAGTAATGTCATGCTATACTAAAAGTTATTACATTTTCAACTGGAGCTATAATTACAGTGAGAGTAATGAGTTTAAGAACATCTTTTTTGTTTGTTTGGTTGTTCTTTTGTTTTTTCAGACAGGGTCTCACTACACAGTTCAGGCTGGCCTTGAGCTCACTTTATAGCCCAGGCTAGCTTCAAACTCCCAACAATCCTCCTGCTTCAGCCTTTTGCCTTCTGGAAGAAGGGCTAAGAATATCACTGTCAAAGAATTACAAATTATTAATACTTGCTTGATCCATAAGTACGTATCTTTTTAATATTTCTGTGACAAAATAAAAATAAAACAGTAATTCTACTATACTAATATATGGTAGTTTTCTTGGGGAAGGCATTTCTGTGATCATACAATGCACAGGCTAAAACAACAGCTTTGTTCACGAAACACCGATGCTTATACTAAAGAACAACTGATAAACAATGATTATTCAAACTTGACTATTCACCAGCCTTTCTCTCAAAAATGGATAAAACAAGCCTTTCATTTCATGTAAATCAACCGAAAGTATCTGTAGGCAATAATTAAACTTGGGAAACATATTTACCAACATGAGCTTGGCTGATTCTCAATAATTAAAGACTTTTCTAATGATATCATAGATTATAAAACAAATATAACTTCTATACACTACGTCAAAATCTATAATATTGGCATTACTCAATTAACCAATTACTCAACCTATGTATTTTTTTTGTTACCAGGAACCAAACTCAGGACCCTGCACTTGCCAAGCAAGGCGCTCTACCACTCAGTTATATCCCCAGCCCTCAACCAATATTTTAAAAAGATTGCTCATGCTATAAAATTGTGTGAGAGTAGATCTATTTCCAATTACAAAAAAGTGTAATAGATTATAATGTTGAAAAGTTGTGGATTTTTTGTTTTTTTGTTTTTTAGTTTGCTGATTGAATTCCAGATTCTGCAGTGGGCCAAAATTGAAAAAAACTACCACTTTTCAGATTCTGGCACAGAATAAAACAGGAAAAAGATTAATTTCCTAGAATGGTTATTAAAATATAGAAAGCTAGATTTTCCTCCTATATGCTAAACAAAAGAATGTATTTCAAACAATATGTAGAACCAGTTATGAGCTGACTTGAATTAGGCCAGACAATAGTGTTTCAAAGTAAGAGTACCATATAAAGGTGTCCTCAGACCACAATGTTAAGAACACTGAATTATTACCGTATATAAGCAGAACTTCAAATGTGGGGTCATTAAGACCAGTGTCTACTATAAACAATTACAATCTATTTTCCCATGTGACTGTTCCAGTATACATCCTCTCACATAAACTGTAAGAGTTCCCAACAGACCATATCCGATATGTTTGCATTTCATGATTCCTAGTGGAAGTGTGTACCTTTTCATGTGTTTAGTGGACACTAGAACTGTCAATTTGTAAATTCCACTTAGGTCTTCTGCCCATTTCATTACTGGGCTGTTCTCATTTTATTTACTGCCATATTTTTACACACTCTAAACCCTACTTCTCTTGTATGCCATACTTGCTGCCATAATCTTCATCCTGTCTAAGACTTGTGTTTTCACTCTTATGTTATCTTTTAACAAGTTATTTTACTAATAGCATAGTGCAGTTCTTCAATTTTCTCTTTTATAGTCAGTACTTGTTATACCTTCAGAATCCCATTACAAAAATATTCTCCTTCATTATCTTTCAAAATTGTATGGTTTTTACGTTGAAATGTAAAGGAACAAAAGACTGAAACCCTTCTATCGTGTGCTATTTCCTACTGCTTGTCGTCTTGACTCTCACTGCTCCGGTCTTACCTTCTAGTAAACCTGTTAACTGTCCCTCTGTTGGTGAACTCTGCTTTTATAAAAACTGCGGGCACATTCTGAGGCAGTGGACAATGCTAATTGCCAAAAGATCGATGTATTTTTTTGAATAAGATGCGTACTTAGACAAGAGAAGAGTACTTTAATTCAATCTAAAACATGAGCTGGTGTCAAGCTGGATTTCAACTGTGTGAAGACAGATCTTTTTCCCCCAGTTTTCTCTTATTTCAAGGGTATGGCTCAAAGATCAGGATACTTTTTAAAAAAACATCAGACAATAAATACTTTAAGTTTTGTAGGATGGAAAACAAAATCAAGGATATTGTATAACAAGAAAGGAAAAATCTTTTCCACAAATTTACTGATATTTATTCAAAATGATAACTGATTATAATTTTGTAATACAGGTCTAGTAATGAAAGCACTGGAATGTGGAATGAGAGATAATATTTACTTAGAAACCAGTCATTTTTCCCCTCCCATTAAAATTTATCCATCTGTTCACTGTTTTACAGTAAGGCTTTATGGGTCCATCTTTGAAAATACATCTTATCTTGATTTTCACTTTTTAGTGTATCATTCTGTTGCAAAATAATTATTTTCAATTGAAGCTCCTCAATTACAAAGTTAAATGAATGGATTTTCAAATATGGAAATTTCACTTCTATTTGCCTGAAAGTCTTAAAAACTGATATAGGAACTAGAAAATATTTCTCCTAAAAATGTATACAGGAGTAGAAATCTAGATTTTTTTATTTTAAATTTTGAAAGCAAGCATGTACAGCAGTTTGCTGTTACCTAAAAGCCAACTAACATTACATGTTTTTTTTTTTTTTTTTTTTTTTTTTTTTTTTTGCGGTACTGGGGATCGAACTCAGGACCCTGCGCTTGCTAGGCAGGCGCTTATTCCACTGAGCTAGATCCCCAGCCCTAACATTACATGTTGTACAAATGACACTGCCATGACATAAGTTTCACGTATCAGAACTGCTTCACCCTTACAGCTTTAGGTTGAACTGTTGTTAAATACCACCAGGCCTGCAACGAAGTCTTACCAATTCATTAAATTTGATTTAATGTTGACAGCAATCCTCTCATTCAGAAAAAAATGTTCATTTTGGCTCTTGACTCAAAGAAGTGCACTAAGATTTAACCTGAGATTTAACCTTGCTAAGTCATGCAGGACTGTGCAGAAGAGTAATTAGTATATTCTGCATCACGGTTTTTGTCTGGATGTACCCAAAAGCCGCATGCAGGCAGGGGGCGGGCTTCCAGAGTTTGTGATTGGTGCACAGCCCAACATGGGACTGCTGGTGTAAGTGCTGCACCACCCTGGAGAGCGCTTGCTGCCTCTCTTTCGCTCTCCCGCTTTTGCTGTCTTCCGCCCCCAAGATCGCTTCCCCGTGTCCTGTGCCACCCTGCCTTAGAACCATTTGAGTATGGACTGAAACCTCCACCAACTCTTCCTTCTTTAATTTTGGGTGTTGGGTATTTTTCTCTTAGCAATGAGAGCGAAGTAACCAAGACACTCTGCCTCTACATTTTAAAAAAATCATCATATTTGATGGTGACGTCTTGAAGAGTAAATAATACTAATTGCCTGACACTAGCGGTTCAACAGATTTAAGTGTTCTCTCCAAAGTATCTGCAAATGAACAATTGTAGGTTTTCAGACTGCTTTTGTAGGGCAAAGGAGTGCTAGGGATTGAACCCAGCACTGCATCTCCAGCACATTTTTATTTTGAGATAGAGTCTCAATGAGTCACTGAATAGCGTGGGCTGGGCTCCAACTTGCTATCTTCCTTCCTGAGTCGGCTAGAGTGCTGGGACTCCAAGTGTGGGCCACCACACCCAGCTTAACAATGCATGTATGTCTGTTCTTTCATTTGTTTGTGACAGGGTCTTACTATGTAGTCCACACTGGCTCAAACTTGGGGCAATCCTCTCGCCTCAACTTCTTGGAAATGCTGACATTTCAGATGTGCACCAGGATACTCAGCACAATCTAACTTTTTTAAATTTTTTTTGGCAACAGGGCCTCACTGTGCAGTTCAGGATGGCCTCAAACTCCTGCCTCAGCCTCCTGAATGCTGGGATTACAGTTTATGCACCACCGTGCCCAGCTCCTACTTTCAAAGTGTTAGCTGGGATTACAGGCGTACACCACCACGCCCAGCTCATCTTATATTTTAACAAGCTTTGAAAATTCATTCTATTAATGTCTTTTTTGAGGCACCACATTTATCTGTTTGTTTTGTTTTTTGAGACAGAATCTCCCTATGCAGTTCAAACTGGCCTTGAACTCACTTTGGGTTCTAATGAAATTTTTTTTCAATTTCTTTGACAATATTTTCTCTTGTAGTTATTTGCCTATTCATGAAAACTAATTCTTCCACTCTAAATTCAGCATTTCACTCTTCTAGTAAGTAACTGAGCAGTATTGCTAACATCTATTGATACACCAAACGCCTAGGAAAACCAGCAGAAATCGTTACTTTGTTTTTAAAATGCTACAGGTGTGGCTCACAAGGACCCTAACTTTTAAAGCAAATACTCACGCTGAAATGTTTGTATTGTCAAACAATTTTATTTTCTGTGGTTATCTATATTTAACTGCCATAGTCAAACAAAATTTTATTACCTCATCATTTTTTTCTTGTTTGGCTAACAAGTCATTCAGAAACTTACTTTAATTAAAGTCTCATTTTCATTTTATATTTTCATGAAGAAATTGTGCTGTGGTATTCTCCTTTAATTTACTATGCCTCCTGACTACTGCATTCCTATGAGCTGAGAATACTGGGGGACGGGGGGGGGGCCCTCAGTGTGGTGCTGACGTGCCATGTGCCCTGTTAGCACAGCTACAGTGTTCCAGCATAACGAGTATAATGCTCTGCCACGCTGCTGGATGATGCCTGATACACCCTACATGCCTCAAACACAGTATAGTATCAAATTCATGTTTTCTCTTTTCTTATTTTAACCTATTAAGCATGTACCAGTAATAAAGGAAATAATAAAATTCTAGAGCAATAGTGCATATATTCAGACACTCAAAATTGACAAATTATAACTATGCCACTGTGATTTATAGTAAGCCAAGCACTACTGCAAAGTATCCATGATCTTTGTAGCAACAACTCAACCACGTCACAATAGTACAACACAAGCCCCAGACAATATGCAAATAAATGGGTGTGGCTTTGTTCCAAGGAAACTGCATTTGCCAGTAATACTTGAATCTCATATACTCATCATGTGTCATAAAATATCACCGTTTAAATTTTTCAACCACTTAAAAATATAAAAACCAGAGCCTGGTATGGTGGCCATTGCCTATAATCCCAGCACTCGAGAGGCTGAGGCAGGAAGATCACATGGGTTACAAAGCAAGACCCTGTCTCCAAAACAACGAAGATCAGTCTTGTCTTGTGAGCAAATAGCCACAGGTGGAGGGCTTCATTATCCAAGCTCTTTGTCATAGCATGCAAACGGAACACGTCCACCCCACGTGCCCCACCCCCCCACCACACCCGCCCCACCGCACTTGCCCTTGAGTCACTCCACGTGCACACCGCTCTCCCAGAAGCACGCACCGCACAGCTCCAACTTTCAAGGTGCTTCTTTGTCTACAATCTCCACATTGACGGCCTGAAATTCGGCCATCCACCAAGCATATCTTAAATCTCTCCTACTTTTAAAATACTTTCAAATTCCCTCAATTAAAATGTTTCTGACAATGAAATTATCTATGAAACATCTATTCACCCTTTTTTCTTCATGAAGACCTTGTTTTTCAGATACCCATTCTCTTCTAAGCAGAAACATGTCTCAGAAGAAAGAGGCACCATCCCCCGCCTCAGAGAAGAATTCTATTCTGAGCCATTTATCACTGCCCAGTTCCACTATTTGCTATTATTGGCACAAACGCTAAACGTAATTCTAGCTAATGAGACATTATGAGCAATCTGCTAGAACAGGACAAAGCATCCAACATGATATTCTTAATTAAAATACTGGCTTTTTAAAGGTTTGGTTTTCTGGTTCTGTATGTTTGCATGAGAGTATAACGCTTAGAGCTCCTACCCTCCAGTTCCTGACCATGTAACGAAGCAGACGGAAGAAGAGACCAATGTGCTGTGGGTATACAACAGAAAGATGACGAGGACCTGACAACTTGGTACCATGAAAACTGCTCAATTACCCATTACCCTAACTCTTAATTTCCTACTTTGAAATAATCAGCTTCTTGGACTTCACTTGTGCTTCCCGCATCATGCTTACAATTCTGACCAAAATGGAGAAACAAAAATCAGATTTACCCTCATCTCTGAAAGAACCACAGAACAAAATACAAGAATCAATGATTTTCCAGTCAATAAATATCAGATAAGAAAGGGCAGAGCCCCTCAATGTTGAAAACCAAGAGAGATGACCCGTGCAAGTACACCAGCAAACTTCTGTGCAAGTTTCTGGGCCAAGGCACAGAAGACAAGTGAAGCAAATCCTGGCTAACTCCCAAACTGCAAAGGTAAGACTGAGCGTCCAGGGACAACTAGCCAGCTAGAGGGTCAGAGAATAGAGGGCCAAGAGAAAAGAGCTACCTGGAATCCCAGAGGTCTAGAGACAACTCTGGAACCGCACCTCAAGCACACCCAGAATACTAATTAGCATGTGTGTTTGACCATACTACCCAAGACCAGGAAATAAATCAGAAAAAATGACAGGGAACAAAGCCTGGAACTCATATAGGACCATGAGTACTGTATGTACCCACCATCCTATTTGGGAGAGCTCATAACACACGAGGCACTCAGTCTTCAGGAAAGTTTTGCCTCCATAGTTAGAAATAATTAGTCCTGGGCTAAGCATTGCCTCAATATCTGCCTCATAAATCATAAAAGCGAAACTAAAAAGAACTAAGCCATTCATAAGTAACTTGCTCACCCCCCAAAACAAATCTCAGGACTTAAAAAAAAAAGAAAAAGAAAACAGAACAAGTAAATTTACAACGCCTGGCATCCAAATACATGTTAACAAAGATTTAAAAAAGGACGAACTCACAAGCAAACTGAAAATGATCAAAGCTGACCCGGAATTGACACAGATATTAAGATAGAGTGATACCTCAGCTCAGAAACTTAATTCATGCCTGAAATAAATGGCCACATTCATATCCATGCAGCAAAGATGGTTGTAGTTGTCAATCAATACAGAGTATGAAAACAAAAACAAAATTTTGTGAAATGGTTCTGTTTGCAAACCAGATCACAAAAATGTTAATGAACCAAGATACCACTGTAATTGCAAAGACATTAAAACCGTGGTTATAAATGCATTCGCTATGCTCACAAAGTGGAAACGTGGAAGACATGACCATGAGCGAACTTTTAAAAGATTAAAAAGAGTATCTGAGATAAAAATCACATGGGATATGATAAAGAGATGGTTAGCAATTATGCAGAAAAAGCTAGTGAGCTTGAAGATAACAGAAAGTAAAGTGTAGCACAAAGAGGGCAAAAGAGGATCTATTAAAAAAATTTTTAAAGTGACCAGTAGAGAAACCAAATTTCCTCACATACAGGTAACTGCAGTTCAAAGAAACGGGAAGAGAAGCACAAAAAAAAGTGCTTGAGAAAATAACTGCAAACAGCTTCCTAAGCATAATGAAAACTATAAACTCAAAAGAACCAAGACAACAAACTCCAAGCATAAGAAACAAGAACTGCACCAAAGCATAACATACTAAAACTGTTCAAAAAAGCAATCATACAATATTAAAAGGGACCTGATTAAAAGACACATTACATATAAAGGAAAAAACATAACGATGGCATCAGATTCTTCCTGACACACAAGTGAGAAGACCAGCATCTCTGTAAAGTATGGGGTGGGGCGAGAAAAGGACTATAATTCTGTACCATGCAAAAATCTTTCAAATATGAAGGCAAAATAAAATATTTCAGAAATATAAATCCCAAAATAATTCACCACCAGCACACCTACACTGCAAAAAATGTTAAAGGATACCTTTCACATCGAAGGAACATGATACCAGATTAAAAAAACCCGGAGCTACACAGAGAAATAAAGAACACAGAAGTATGGACTCTTTTCATCAATACCAACAACACCAAAATCCAACAGAGAAAAAAAAAATCTGTTTTTATTACAGATGAAACTATACAACAGCACTTAAAAGTAGACTGAGGGGCTGGGGATAAAGCTCAGAGGCACAAGTGCCTGCCTGGCAAGTGCAAGGTCCTGAGTTCGATCCCTGGTACCACAAAAAACAAAAAAAAGAGAGAGAGAGAGACAAACCAAAAGTAGACTGAGGATACTGATATTACACACTGTTATACACAGTGATTTACAGATAACAATCTAACAAAGAACATAAAGTGAAATCGTAACACTCAATGTAAAAAAATACAAGGAAATGGAAATGAGATGGAAACAACGAAAAAACAAATAGAACTTAATCACACTACATGTACACGGCTAACTGCCCTACGAAGACAGAACTGTCAGCTTAAATTTAAAACAAGGCTATTAGTTGCAAGAAATGTGTATTAAATATAAAGATGCAAATGGGTTAAAGTATAAGACTGAAATAACATTAAGAAATATTCTGGCTAAGCATGGTAGCACACTCCTACCAGCATGCTGGAATCCCAGCACTCCAGAGGCTGAGGGGGTATTGCTGTAAGTTCAAGGGCAGCCTGGGGTACATTGTTAATTAAAAAAAAAAAAAAAAAAAAAAAATATATATATATATATATATATATATGAGTTAAATATAGTTTTCTATTTATATAATCAAAAATACCCCAAATCTTTCCTCTGCTCAAAGTTTCAAAGTTCCTTTGCATAACTACTACAGCACTTACTATATCTTCCCTATAATGGAGAATAATTCAACACTGTACTGCACAATACCTACTTTTAGGCTTCTAAAGAAAAATATGTTGAAATCGAGCCATCTTCCAATTACTCTATTGTGCAAAAAAGAGTAAACATAGAAGGCACAAGACTACTATTCTCAGAAATGTCTGTGTGCCTGGTAGTCCAAGGGATGTGACTTTCAGAGGGCTCCCTAACTGGTAAGCATGGTTCACTGTGCCTAGAACATGAAATGATGCAGCTTACCCCGTGATTCCTTCCCAGAGTCTGAAAATGTCATACATGCTAGACAAAGGGTGATTAGGAGACCAGCCCTCAATAACAACCTTTGGCTTTCTGGGGCATCACATGCACACTGCTTTATTTTCACTGCTAGGGAAAGAAAGTACTATGTGACCCCTCATGGGATGCAGAGTGCATAAGGCTGCCTTTCTGTGGATTCTCTGGGCCATGCTGGTGTCTCCTTCCACTGAGAATCTTCCGTGCATATCCACACAACATCACTGCAGTAAATCTTAGCCATTACAAGTCTATATGTCCTAGAAATTCTCAATGTGGAGGCAGTCCAGCGGACCCCTGACACAAATAGACTCCAGATCTGTTAAGGCTTACCTTTCCTCTAACAAACTGAGGGGAGATGAGGAACACAGAGTCCACTCAAAACACTATATCCTAATTTGGTTCAAATACCACAAAACTCATTTAGTCTTTCCTTATGTGTAGTTACAACCAGCCAGGTTGCAATCTCAGTACTCAGGAGGCTGAGACAGGAGGATCACTGAGAGTTCCACACCAGCTGGGCTACACAGAGAGTTCAAGGGCAGCCTGTACTACAGAGCAAGACACTGTCTCAAAACAGGGAAGGAAAGAGCAGAGAAGCACCAAGTGGGCAGAAAAGGGTGGGTAATCCTTCTCTGCAGTTACTTTCTTCAACACGAGAAACCTAACTCTGGTTACCTGCAACAGGATTTACTTATTTGTCCCCTTACGGCACATACATAGTTTCTAAAAATGTTAACTCATAATCCAAAGAGAAACAAACGCACAAATCTGATTACAGTCCACTATACAGTTCTTCTCTTCTTTGGCTTTATAGTATCGTATCAAAGTAGAATTTCTCCTATTTCTTTTATTTCCAGTTCCCTTCAGGGTAAACTTTGCTATCCCTTTGTGGAATCCCAACTTCCTGGCTCATGCTGCTTATTTGCAGAATATGTAAAACATTCATATTGTACGAAGAGTTACAGCTAGACCATACACACACACACACACACACACACACACACACACACACACACCACCACCACCCTAGGAAGTGCTCTCACATTTCATCCTTACTACCTGGAACTTTATTCCCTTCCTTCCACCTCTTTCTCACCTGCCTCCCATTAGTAATCAATCTCTGATTGCTCGTTTAATATTCCTATGCTTTTACAATTAAGCACATGCATGTATATTTTCTCATCTTACCTTTTCCGTACATAAAGGGCAGGACACTACAAATGCTTTTTTTCACTTTTTGTTCTGTTAATAACATATAATGGAAATCATTCCACATCAACCCAAAGATATCCTCAATATTTTTAACTACACAGCACTCCCTGCAGATGTATTACAGTTTATTCAACTATTTAAGTAACCAATGTATGTGGGCACTTAGGTTGCTTCCAATACATTCTAAATTAAGCAATGTTCTAATGAATAACTGCTAACTGTACTGATTTTTGTATTGTTGGAAGCATACCCATAGATTCTTGTCAGAATAAATGGGTAAATCCATATACGGTTGTGGGCCTTTTGGTTTTTTTTGTTTTGTTTTGTTTTGTTTTGCAGTACTAGGTATCAAACTCAGGACCTTGTGCTTGCCAGGCAGGCACTTATGCCACTGAGCTATATCCCCCAGCCCTTTTTTAAAAATTTTTGAGATAGGATCTCACTATGTATTCCACTCATGCCTTCAATTTACTACGTGGCCAGGCTGGCCTTGAACTCACACCAATCTTCCTGTGTTGGCCTCCCACGTGCTGAGATTACAGGCATGCGCCACCACACCCAGCTTGTAGTTTGTTTTATATCACCAAGCTTCCCTCCAGAAGACTGGTACCAAGCTGTGACTGTACCAGCAAAGTACAAAGGTACCTGCTTCCTCAAAGCCTGACTAACTAATGTTTTGCTGTGTGTCTGAAATTTTGTCAGTGAGATAAATCTTCCTTTCTTAAAGGCAAAGTTCTAGTTTAATGGCCCATTCTGTGCCTATTTAGCAATGAAAAAAACAAAATAAACAAAAATCAGCAAAACTAGCAATAAAATGCCAACCCTACTCTAAGTGGTGAGTGACTGAATCTAGTGCAGCTATTGCCACTAGCTCCTTCGAATCTCCTCACCAACTCTGGTCCAAGTATCCCATTAGCATTCAACTAGCATGGGTCTGTGCATCCCCAGTGCCTAGCAGAGCCAGAAGGGATGTAAGTCTTCCTGGCCTCTCTGATCCCTCCACCAATAATAAGGAATAGCTTTCATCTCTAAATAACATTTAAATATTAATTAGCAAGCATTCAAAAAACAAAAGTGATACCTTTGTCCAAAAAGAATAGGATGCAGCAAGCTGCTTTTAACTAATCTCTGAGCAGAGACAGGAAGTCTAGTCATACAAATTTATATGTGTGTATAAATTTGTTTGATAAATATCACATGAATTTTACTGATGCCTCAATTTCTAGGCCAATGCCACAGAGATAGTTTTAACCTTTGCTAACTGCCCTCGTTATAGTAACTTCCTGTCACAAATAACCTAAAAATTCTTCTTTTTTTTCCCTAAATGCTACTAAGATAAAAGAGATGGTTCTCACTGACCCATCACACTCCTCATCTAACCATCTAAGTACAGTGACACCTTGGCTCAGGAACACTTCCACTGCAAACAATTTGGTTCACAAACAGAAGCAATGGCAAAATTTTGCTTCCATTTGCCAACTCCACACTGGATGGTACACACTAACAGGGCCATTCTCCCCAGAAACAGGGAACGAATTAAATGCATGAACCAAGGTACCACTGAGTGTTCAAGCTGGGCCATTGTAATACTCAAAATTTGATGCCATGCACTTCAGTGTAATGTCACATTCTAAAACAAGCATCTGGCCTGACTCTTTCTAAGGCAACAGTTACTCATCTTTGTGAATGCAATCTTTAGGTAACAGGAGTAAGCTGATACTACCAGGAAGTACTGCTTTACGCCATTAGCACTGTGCTTGTCTCAACTGTACTTTTGAAAGCTTTACCTCTGTTCTATTGATTAAAGCCTATACAGTTTCTACTGACAAAATTTCTAGTTTTAAAGTTTCTTAATGAGAAGAGCTATCTTTATTTCTCCTAAATATACCTGTCAAAAACCAAACAGAATCTCAAGATAACAAAGCATTATTACTTCACAGTTTGCTGCTTTTATAGATGAAAGGTAATTGCATTTCTTTTTGTGATTACCTCAAAATCACATGAAAACAATTGTAAAAGCTTTGAAAAGTGGCAGACTTTGTATATATTACTCTGGCATAATGCCAAAAAGATTAACTGAACTGCCAACTGGACTAAAAAGAAATACTTTTATCAATGTTTAATATATTTATAGTTTTTATTTTTTCAGACAGTCTCAATATGTAGTTTAGGCTGGCCTTGAATTCACTACATAATCCAGGCTGGCCTTTAAGTCACAGCACTCCTCCTGCCTCAGCCTACCAAGGGCTGGGATTACAGGCCTGCACCACCATGCCCAGTAATGTTTAAAATACTGAGCAGAGTTATTCCATACTGTGGACAAAAGATATACCAAATTTTGTCCCTCTTACTTTAAATCTTCGTCACATAGTTTTGTCTTAAAGAATATCCACATGGATGTGTAAAGTGTAGTTAGTAATTCCCATTTCTAAAATGTTAATTTCTAACTTAAATATAAAATATTTAAGGTTTGTTTATTAATCATACTATATTACAGCTACTTGTACATATTATTTTTGATAAAAAACTAATTTCGTATTTTCAGGGTTTTTATACCACAGCAATCATTTAATAAATAATTCTTGTAAGTAAACCTTTATGTTAAATAAAGTAAAAGTTACAGAATTGTGCTTTAAATAAATACTGGTGCCTTCTACTTACTTCTGTGCTCCCTGAGACAACAGCTTTGTCCACGTTCACTAATAATGGTTCTTCTACCTGGCACACACCCAGCGACCACTCCACACAGCGGTGATGAGCCCAACAAGTGCCTCGGAAGTGAAAAGGAGCAAATGAGTACACATCAAAAATGTGAATGCAAGTTAAGTGAATACATAAAGTCTCAAAGTAAATTCCTAACGTGTGAGGACACAGTGGCGTGCTGCCTCTTGTATAGTATTTAGCAGCCTTTCTCAGGCTGTGCTCCAGTCCAAGAACTGCAGCAACGATACCAATCTAGAAACCTGATTGTACATGGCAAAGACTGGCTCAATCACAAACACCTGTGGTTGGGCAATGAGCTGCATCTAGCCTTCCCAGTAATTCTGATGCACACAAACATTTAGAAATTACTCAATTTGTGATTATTTCTTCAATAAGGACAAGTTAGTTTTCAGTCATTTTACTTAAATATTATCACTTTTATTTGACAAAGGGAGTGTACGGAAGGAAAATGATGACGTGATTCGCTCCGTCCAACACAAGCAAGTGCAGGCACAATTCATCAACAGGCACCCAGTCCTTAAATGCTCCATCATAGAGCACTTGAGCCACTACCCACCAATCAGCACTTCAAACACACAATGAGATTTACCTAAAACTCCAACAACGCACAGAAGTGTGGGTTACTACACTGTTACTACAAGGGAACCCATATGGCTCAGAGCAACTGTTTCCCCATCCTGGAAACAGGTCCAAATCCGTGTTTCAAAGTTTTCTCCTAGCCCTTTAAAATGTTTCCCTTTCCTCATTTGTCAGGTATCCACGGTACCACTACCTACACCTGAGTAAACACATTTGTAGAAGCATCCAGTCCACTGTTGGCACTGTGCAAACTTTAAGTAAGGTAGGTAAACACAGAGAATTTCTTTCACCCAATAGGCATAGTTACTAATGACATGTTAGATAATGTAATCCTGATTATTTCTACATGAAAAGTATTCACTACTGAGTAAGCTGGTAAAAAACTAACATTTAAATGCTTCCAGACCAAGAGGCAACTGTTACTGAAGAAAGGCCCCTACCTGCAGAATCAAATAAGGCTTGGACATCAATGGCATCTGGAAGGCCAACCAGACTGAGCTCATCCCACAGTTTACCAGCCTGATCATCTGCAGCCGTCTGGGTGCTTACACTTACACAAGACACCATATTCTGCTGAAGAGATCGTTCTCTGAAAGTAAAGTGGAATAACATAAATGTCTGTGAGGGGATAACAAGTAGAAAATCATTTCATTTTATAAAAACTTAAGAATGATGTACTGCCAAGTTAATTTAAATTTATTAAGTGTAAACTGTGATTAAACAACTTTTAAATTTATTTCTTACTATTATTGATAGTATAATGTTAACGTGTATGCCATAATATTCTTGTAAGAAACAACTGTCTGTAAACTCACAATAAAATATTAAAATTATAGTTGCACACTGATTTTTCCACTCTCTAATTTTTCAAAAATTGGCTCATTCTAGTTAAGAGCCATGTTTTAACACATAAATTAAAATTCCCTTCAGGCTTACTAAAATGTAGCTTGATCAGAAAAATTTAATATGCCTCACCTAATAGAAAACTGCCACAGCAGAGATGGCAATTAATTTACATAAAGAAAGTTTATTTTCCTGGGAAACAGAAAATCTGCTGTACAGTACACGAAGGGAGGCAGGGATAGAACAGGTCAGCTGTACTTTCCTATGCTTCCCTAGACAGACTCTCAACAGCTGGTTGGTGACAAGATGTTGAAAAAGTCTCAGTCAAGACCGTACCTCACCAATCAGGAAAGAAAAAAGTAGCTAGTGAAGGCATGGGGACTAGTGCAGCTAGTATAACAGAACTAGGACATAAAAAAGAACAGTAAGTACAGTACACAATATATGGGAGATTTCATACTTTCAAACCCTAACACTTTTTTTTTAAGATCGTTGATTAAACAAAGAGGATTATATGGTCAAAATGAATTAAGGGAAATCAGATGCCACCACTACAACTTAAATTCTCTCCTAATATCATAGTATTTAACCTGATGATAATTCTGGATTAAATCACTATTGAATATAGATATAACTCACTGCACTTCTGTATGCTGGATATTTATCATGATTCCTATTAAGAGAAAATCAGCACAATGACCAGGGTACTAAACTTTTTTATACCTGGAATCATTGAAAGAAAAAAAGTATTAACATATTTCAATAAGTACATTTAAATATCAAACCATATAAAAGTCACTTTTCTATGTTTAGCATTAGAAAAAAGTTCAGCATGCTATGCTAACTTTAAATTCTCATTTTTTAAAATTCCCACAATAAAATGAGAACAAATTCTTTTCCATAAATATAATGTCCAATCTTACAAATATATTCTACAAAACTAATCAGTGCTACTTTATTGGAAGAAATAAAGATGGACAGAGTCCATCTATGAATATTAACGTATTATTTCAGGCACTGGTATCTGATGGGGGAAAGTAACAACCAGCACAGTGACTGACTAATCTATTGGTACCAGTAGTCAGTTCCTAACCAAAACCTTAAATCAGGGTTTTTAGACTGGTTTGTTCGTATGCAACACCTCAAATGCCAGTATCAATCCTAGAGATAATAGCAGTCCAGCTTAGGAAAAGTCCCCCGAAATATATACACACAAAATTTCAAGTTATTAAAAAAAAAAAACCACTCTTAACTGTATAGTCTTATATTTAGTACAAGTAAGAGGGATAATCTTGTAAATAGATCCATGGTAAAAACATCTTTTGTTGAATTTTCTGAAAAATTAACTAGTTGTTTATACTTCATCAGTAACATATTTTATAACTATCTAAAATCACCAAGCTCAATTGACTGCTCACCCTTACACAGCTGCCTGTCTGTTCTCAGTGCACTCCATGGACAGGCTTTTATCTTTACTCATCAGACTTGGCCAGCACTAAGCAAATACTACAACTTTCACTAAGCCAAGACTATTTTTATACAATTTTCTAAGCTCATGCAATTTTTCACTAAAAATTAACTTCACTTATAGGTACATAAAGCCTAATTCTATTTTCTAAAATAAAATTTTACCTGATTGCCATTATTCAAGGTAGAATGTAAGGATATAACATACAGTGTGCTCTGGTCTATACAACTTGCCAAGTACTGATGGACACTTTAAGTTTGCTGGACTTTGGGTGTACATATGAGCACCCATAATAACAGATAAAGTTTACACATATGCTTAGAGTCTTAAAAACATGATTCTTCAAATACAGTTCTTTAAGCCTCCTTAAACTGTTGTTCTATGCTAAATTCTTTAAGCAGATTCTTGTTATTGTTTCGTTTTCTATATCAAATCTTCAAGGCATTGGCAGCAGTTCAGATCAATGAACCAATGAAGTAAGTACAGCACAACAATGGTTTAGTGCTCAGATTTGGAGATATGCCAGCCAGGCACTTGGGTGATTACATCATCCCCCACAAGGAGCAGCACCGGTCAGCCTTCCAAGCTAAATTAATTTTGATACTTCCTTGTCAACAACAGAAACCTCCCTTCCCTTAATCAACAGAGTGAAGGCCATACATTAAGATGGTCTTTAAACACAACTATACAAAGTACTTTAAAAGGTAATTAGCCAAGAGCTTTGGGTAACAATGTGTTCGTGGATACAAACATACATATAGTTATCCAAACATTGTGTTTTCTTAGAAAGTACCTTTCCTATCTTTAGCAAAGGGTTCCTAAGCATATAGTTACAGAAAGAAAAGAAGGATAAAGAGAAAAAGAGAGCTGTGTTCTGTTTAGAATTTATAGGAAAGCTCAACATTCTCCAAAACCAGTAAGAATTTAATTAATTAAATGACAAAATGAGTAAATGAATGACATGAAAGGTGTGAATAGTGAAAATAATTCTGGGGTATTCTGGTCTGTTTGGGGGTCATTTGTTTGAGTCAAGGTCTTGCTCTGTAGTTCAAGCTGACCTTAAACTCACTATATAGTCAAACTGGCCTTGAACTCATGGTAATCTTCCTGCTTTAGCCTCCCTAGTGCTGGTATTACAGGTGTGAGCCACCGCGCCTGGTTGTAACAATTCTGGTTTAACTATTATATTGTATTCATACAAATAATTAAACAATTACTTAGTGGAAAGAAAGGACTTTAGTGGTGTTTGTCTTCTATTTATAAATCCCATGAACTACCTCTCAGCTTACATTTTTAAAAATTTTCTCTCAAAAGCTAACTGTTGTCTAGTTTTATGAATGTACAATTAAATTAATCTTTTAAAAATAAGAAATAAGGGCTGGGGATAGAGTTCAATGGTGAAGTACCTGCCTGGCAAGTGTGAGGTCCTGAGTTGTTTCCCAGTACCCAAAAAAAAAAAAAAAGGAATCTTGAGAAAAGGACTGTTTAGGTTAAAATGCACACAAAATACTTCATGAATTTGGAAGCATTAGAAACTCCAACAGTAAGAACCCATTTGTAAATTATACACAATTAATCAGAGACAGTTTCATTCCATCACTTTAAATCCAGAGCTGCTTACTTCCTCTGTCCTCTCTGTCTCCGTGGAGCTGAGCTCTGTGCCCTCTCACAGGGCCCGCTGCTGCTGTCCTCAGTGTCCTTGCTGGAAGGCTGGCTTGGCCACGGCGAGACAAATCCAGGCGTGACTCTGAACTGTTTTAGGTCGCCCTGTCCTAAGGAACTTTTTTCCCCACAGTAACAAAAAGCGCAGAGCTGTTCACTGGTAAAAGCGGAAAGTGAGGAAGACAGAGAAGGTGAAAAGCAGCTTTATTCAATGAGTTTAGTTAATGTAACTGGACATTCGTGCTTTACAATGATAGCTTTAGTGCAAAGTAAGGCTTTTTTAGTATATTTTCTATAATCTATTCCATTGTACCGTAGGAACAGTTAAGTTTAAGAACAATTATACATTAGCAACTCTACTTTTTTCCACAGCACAATGTTTGTTCGTTCGTTCATTTATGCACGCCTGCAGTGCTGGTGACTGAACTCAGGGCCACGTGCCTGGAAGGCCAGTGCCCCACGAAGCCCAGCACATCCGCACCCACCTGTAACCCGGAGCTCCAAAAGGCTGAGTGCGGCGGGAGGGTCACAAGTTCTAGCCCATCATGGACAATTTAGCAACTTAACAAGACCCTAGTTCAAAATATTTTTTAAAATTTGTTTAGACTTTGTTAAAGTTACAGATACAGCTTGCCCTGAGTTTAATCCCAATACCATAACACACGCAAAGCCTTCCATCACTGAGCTATTATACCAGTACTATACCCCTACTCCAGCATTTTTTAAAGTAGTAAGCATGGGGCTGGGGATATAGCTCAGTGGAATAAGCGCCTACCTAGCAAGCGCAGGGTCCTGAGTTCGATCCCCAGTACCGCCAAAAAATAAAAATAAAAAAGAAACAATGTAAAGTAATAAGCATACCAAACTTAGAAATTCTAATTTGTACTTAGGAAAAATTATTTTTCAAAAAATCTGCTATAGTCAATCAAAGTTTTAATTCAAAACAATAAGCAAAATAAAACTAAGAATGGGGGAAAAGATGAAGCTTAACACTCATGCAGTTGCACATGGATCTATAAAGTGTAGCAACAAAGTTGTATTTAAGCATCTGGTGTAACAGCACTTTATACCCACATAAAGAGGTAAACCACAGACCTTAAAGATCTAACAAATGTACCTCACTAATGCACAGTGCTGGGCTGTAAGGAGAATGGGAACTCTGCGCTCAATTTTTCCATAAATAGTGTTCTAAAAATTAAGATCTGTTAATTTTTTAAAAACATTACAATGTTAAAACACTAAAACTAATATATGTTATGAAATACACATTTAGGCAAAATTAAAAGGACTTCTCTTAGATCTGTTTTCTCTTTGCACCATATGTACTGCCACTGCCACCACACCCAAACCTTCCTTCTCAGATTTCCATCATCTCAGTAGTAACTTCAACCCCATCCCTCTGTACTTTTCATTAGGATATAAAAATCATCTATAGTCTTCTGAGCTAATCTATCAGTACAGTTCTACCTATTGCTAAGAGTTTACTTTCTACTCAAGCATACTAAAACACTCCCAAAACGTACTATGTATTAGGACACAAAAGACTTCATACATTCAAAATGTCCATATCATACAGACAGTATTCTCTGAAAATAAAGTCATAAATTATTAACAGAAATTTATAATAAACAACAGTTTTCCAAATATTTGGAAACTAGAAAACATATAGCTAAGAACCTTTCAATTAAAATGGAACACATAATATTTGGGATGGGACAATAATGAAAACCTATGATGAATGTTATCATTATATACATATTATTGTTACAGATGTCTAGAATGTACCAGCAAAATAAAAAAATTTTAAACAATGAACACACTGAGCAACCCATTCAGGACTCCTCCTGTCCCTTAGGAGCTATCCCTAGTCCTCGTTTCTATTTCCCATTCCTTTTCTCCAATACATTTTTCTACTGTTAATACAAAAAAAGAAAATACTAATATAAAACTTTGTGAGCTGCAGCTAAAATGTGTTAGTAAATAAGAACTTACAAATTTATATAAATTATGAATAAATTAGAAGTTTAGATGCTAATGAGCTAAGATTTCAACTGAACAGGTTGGGAAAAAACTAATGAGAACATTAATGTTAACAGAAGAAATATCAAGGAAAATAATACAACAAATAAATCATCACAATAAAGAAGATTAACAAAAAAACCTAATTCTTTAAAAGTATCTCTGGGAGAAAGAACCAGGCAGTACACAAACAAAATACACAATGAAGAAAAGACACTGTATATGCAACAAACAACAATAAATAGCCATCTTGTTACTTTAATTCAGTAGTAAAGAATAATTATGCAAGAGAAGGAAATAAAGACATCCTGGTAAGAGAAATTAAATTGTCACGATAAGCTGACAATCTGATTTTATACAGATACAGAAAACTCTAAAAGGTATCAGCATAAAAGAACTGAAAAGTGAATTCAGTAAATTTTTAAGATATGAATGTAAAAATAGTATTTTATATACTAATAAACTAACCAAAACTTTATAAAATAATCTCATTTATACTAATAATGATAAAATTAAACATTTGTGGGTAATTTAATGTGAATGACCAAGGCAATAGAAGACCTGTGTACTAAGGCTATAAAATATTTATGAATGAAATTAAAGGAAGCACAAAAAAAGAAAATATCCCACATTCAGAAATTACAACACTGTGAATATATCCATAAGACTCAAGAATACAGATTCAACACAAATCTCATCAGAAACACGCACACACACAAAAAAAATCCTTAAATTCACAATGAGCTGCATAAGATGCCCAAATAGCCAAAACTATCTTCAGTAAAAAGAAAGCTGGAGGCAAAACATTCTGACTTCAAAATATATTATAAAGTGATTATAATCAAAACAGTATGGTAAGGCCAAGTGCAATGATGCATGCTTGTAATCCTAGCTACTTGGGAGGATGAGGTAAAAGGACTTCAAGTTTGAAGACAGCCTTGGTAAGTGGATGACATCTTGTCTCAAAATAAAAATCTTCAAAAAAGAAGGTTGAGGCTGTAGCTCAGTAATAAAGTGCTCACCTCATGTGTAAAGTCCTTGGTCTAGGACTAGAAACAAAATAAACAAAAGAATGTACACACACAAGTACACAAACCCAGCACAGCACTAGCATAACTGTAGACGCACCAACCACTGGAACAGGACAGAAATCCCAAAAATAAACTCACACGTTTACTATCAATTGACTTTGTCCAAGATGGCAGGAACATGCAAGAGAGAAATGGCAGTCTCTTTAATAAATACTGATGGGAAAATGAGGTGGCCACAACAGAAGAATGAAACTAGATCCTTGTCTCATACCAAATTTAAAAAAATCAATTCAAAATAGATTAAGGACTTAACTATAAGACCTAAAACTAACCAGGTGTGGTGGCACACACCTATAATCTAAGCTACTTGGGGGGCTCACATTTAAAGCTATTAAATGAAAGGAGGACTTCAAGTTCAAAGTCAAGATAGGCAACTTAGCAAGACCTTGTCTCAAAAAAATAAAAAGGAGGGCCAAGAATATAACAGCAGCATAGCACCTACCTGGCAAGTGTAAGGTCCCAAGTTCAAAAAAATAAAATAAAATACAATAAAATAAAATAAAAATAAAAATAAAAATAAAAATAAAAATAAAAATAAAGGGCTGGGGATGTGGCTCAGTGGTAGAGTTCTTGCCTTGTATGAACAAGGTCCTGAGTTCGATCCCCAGCACCACATACATTAAAGAAATAAAACCAATAATAACAATAAATAAATCAAAATAAATAAATCAAAATAAAAAGGATAGAGGGTACACCTCAGTCATAAAATGCCTGCGAGTTCAACCTCCAATGCCCCCCCAAAAAAAACCAAGCAAGACAGAAGAATTAAAAACAAAAAAAATAAAAAGACCAAAAACTGTAAGACTACTACTCTTTTATTTTGAAAATTTTCAAATCTCCCAAAAAAATACTGAGGGAAAAAGAACTACAATGTAACAGATATCTGTAAGCTCTTTACCTAGATTGACCATGTGTGCTGGATTTCCTAGGCTGGAATGAAACCCTGGTAGACAGGACACTCAGAGACCAGTATGAAAAGGAGGTGGTTAGGAAGGCCTCTCTGGCGAGGTCAGTCCTATGACAGAGATCAGAGCACGCCAGAGGCCCTGGACAGAAACATGATCAGTGTGTGTCAGAGCAGGGAGAAGCTGAAAGCAAGGAGAACATGGCGACAAACAAGGTAACAGAGACAGCCAGGCCACCTCAGGGGCTGCAGAAATGCTAAGGACTTGAAGGTTAAATAAAGGTACACTGTAGACAGTAAGAGGGGAAACATGATTCACATTTTAGGATAATTTTTGCAACTGTGCTAAGAACATATTGGACTGCAGAAAGATAAAATAAGTAGAGACCAGCTAAAAGGCCTCCAGTGGACAACGAAGGCTTCAACCACGATGGCAGGCCAGTTAAGACAGGAAGAAGTTGTGTGAGTTATCCTCAGAAGGTGAGCTACAGGAGTTATTGGATTGGATATGAGGTATGAAAGAGACAGAACGTGAGGATTAAATCCAAATTTTTGGCATAAGCAACTAATAATATTGGTGTAATTTGTTGAAATGGGAAAAACAGGGAGAGAAACAAATTTGAGGCAGAGGCAGAGGTAGAACCAAGGGTAGTTTTGGACCTGTCTGAGGGTAAGGTGCCTCACACAGTTCCCAAGGAAGTTGTTAAGCAGCAAGGTGGGTGTAAGTCTTAGCACAAGCAGATGTGGGTCTTCTGAGGACACACACAAGTCGAGTCAGTCCGCTGTCAGATTGGACGAGCTTTCCCAGGGAGTGAAGAAACACAAAAACATATCAGATCCTGGGGACTCCAACGCAATAAAGGTGAAAAATATCCACAGACATCCACAAAGACAAAATGAGAAGTGAAGTGCACCAAACACAAATCACATACTTTCAGAAGATGAGATTATTCAACAGATCAATAATTTCAATCTGGCTTATTCATGTCTTTCAAGCAGGGCCTAAAAAATTCAAGACTTCAAAGTTGAACTAGATATTAAAGGGTATAATATCCTGTTTCCTTTTTTGAAGAATGCAGAGTATATAGAAAAGAATAAAAATGAATTCTTATGCTAAATACCCAGTTATTTCTTCAGCCAGAAATGGCAAACTGCTCATATTCTGGACTTCTCTGAGGCTACAAGTGACACTCTAGCAAGTTCTTTGCTCTACCGTCACCAAGGGCACAGCACCTTCTACACCAGCCCCACACCGGTTATCAGCCTCACATGCAGAGCTACTAAGTGATACAGGTCCATCCATACCACACCCAAAACCTGTCCTCCCTGAATTTTCTCTGCAGCCAACTCCCTGTCCCTTTTCTTTTCAGCAATCTCCAACCCAGTTCTATTCATTTTCTAACCTGATTCTGGCTTCTACACCAACAGAGACCAGGGAGTTTGCAGATTCCTCAGACGCCGGCTGCTGAAGAGCAGGGACTGGCTGCTTGCTGCTGTCCATTTCCGCTTCGGCATCCTCTTCTGCAGAATGTTCTTTGATTTCTGCTTCACAATAAACAAGGAGATATAAATAATAATTTTTGTGTTTATATTAATTACTGGTGAATTTATCTACAAGGCATATACATTAATGGAAAAAGAATCAACAAATGACAATACTTCAGTAATACAGGAAAAGTTATCATTAAAGACATCATTGCAGTAATGCAAAGCTGATAATAACAGCACTGTATTTATTCTGTACTGCAAATGATTAAACTACTATAAAACATACATTCCCTTGCACCCAAAGAACAAGTGACTCAAAGTTTTATCCTAGTTATAACTGTTAATCTTATTTTCAGGATTATAATAAATGATTTACCGAAAGAAAATTATTTCAATATAACCTTTGTAGTCACTTCATATCTGATGAGCTCAGTTTACCATTGATTTTAAGTCATTATGCATCCCGATCACCAGGCACCAAGGAGTCAGATGCGACATGGGAACACGCCATGGCCACACTGCTGTCCCCACCCCCGCCCAGAAGCCCAGCACCAGGACCCCCACGGACATCTTCTCGGGAACACACTGTGGCCACACTGCTGTTTCCAAGTCTTCCCGGAAGCCCCGCGCCAGGCTCCCACGGATACCTTCTCAGACAGCCTGACAGCAGGCAGTGTTTCCAAACACCTCCACTCCAGCCAGCACCCTTCCCCACAGATGAAAATGTAAATGTTCTTTGCCCTCTGTCCTTCGGCTCTACCACCAATGCTCCTGACAAAATTCCACATGCTCGGTTGAATCCTTCTCTAACCATAGTTTACTACTTAAAGTTTTGTATGCCTCCCTGCTCCGTCTCAACAAATAAATAATAAAATCCTACAAGGTCTTCCCCTCCATACCTCCCTCCTTAGCACCCAACATTATGAAATGGCACACTGGAGGAACTGAACTCCCCTGCCTTTCCCTCACACACCCCTTGTACTATACACCCGGTGTCCCGCAAAGTGACTGTTGTCATTAGCACCACAGAGTGCAACAGAACTGACAATCCAGGAGCCTCAGCAAGGCCTCAAATCCCCTCAGAATCCGTCTCACAGCAAACTCTTCTAACTTTAACAAACATGGAGATACAATATATCAGTACAGGAGCTGAAGTCATAAAGGCATCATCTCAAGTACCAATCTGCCCATCCACTGACTATTCAACAATACATAAAGTCACCTCTCTTTATTCACCAATAAATTTAAAAGCTATCACTATGTACCTGTTAAGATCAGTCATGAAGATTAAATAGTCTAAGATCTGTTTCTGCAGCCAATTTCTTCAGACATCTGAATGAAAGTGCAGCCCCAACATGTCTATATACTCTTCTGCAACAGTCTTCCCTGAACTTTAGGATCTTCGAGTCCACAGCTTTGCACCAACTCCTCTCCTCCACTCTGTTATGCTTTGTGTTTTGTTTTGGTACCAGGAATCAAACTCATGACCTCAGGCTTGCCAGGCAAGCACTTATGCCGCTGAGCTATATCCCCGGCCCCACTTCTCCATTCTGGACAATATTTTCACTATTCACCAGACATATCTAACAGCTTAAGACAGTACATTTCACATCAAACTTCATCTCTTACCCCTCACATTAGCACTTCAATCTGATATCCCTATGTCTGCAAATATCTTCTAAATTAGCAACAAATTTCGAAGCATTCTGAAAAAATGAACAGTTTTGATAACAACTGTGTCATAAAAAAACAAGTAATTGTAAATCACACTGAATAAAATTAATAGTGACAGGACGCATCAAACAGATGGTTAAGGTTTTCACGTTACTTTTCTCTCTTGTAACGTGAAATGGAAATGCTGACTATATGCTGGGCATGGCGGCACCTGCCTATAACCCCAGCACTCAGAAGGCCAAGGTGAGAGGGTCATACGTTTGAGGCAGCCTGAACTATGCACCAAGTGACATCTATATACACAAAAGGGAGAAGGCGACTACAATCTGTTCCTGGAGAGCCGAGTAATCAATGTGTCCTGTCTACCCATACAGAAAACACACACAGAATAACCAAAGTCAAATCTACAAATTTAAGCTTAATAACCAAAAAGGACCAAAAAACAACTTGCAAATTTTACAAATTTCTGTACAGCAACCAAGATGCCTTAAATAAAATGAATAAAACACAGATGAGAGAATACCCATACAATTTTTATCTCCAAAAAAGTATTCAAAATAGGGTATCTAAAAAAACTTTTTACAGATTAACATGATAAGGTACCTAATCCTATAGAATATAGCCAACAGACAAAATCATACTCTCCTTCTTCTATTATATTCGTTTTAAGAGGGGCCATATATGGCTCAGCCTGAGCCTACTACCCAAACTTCTTTTCAGTTAAGCATGATAAGTTTTCACCAATAGACTGTGACAAGAACCAACTGTATAACATTTACATCATTTAAAAAGAAATGAGCCAGACGTGGTGGCGCACATCTCTAATCCCAGCACTCGGGAGGCTGAGGCAGGAGGATCACTGCAAGTTCGAGGCCAGCCTGGGCTATAAAGTGAGCTCAAGGCCAGACTGAACTGCACAGTGAGAACCTGTCTCAAAAAGACAAAATAAATAAAGAAATAAAAAGAAACTATTTGCTCTTGGTTAATTAGGTTCCCCTACTACAGTGCTGTCAAAGGGAGCAACACTGCAGGAGGGCAAAGAAGATGGAAGAAACCTAACACCCTCAACAAGCACACAGAACAAAGACTTGTCAGCTTAGGCTTCTCGCTGTGACCAGCAGCCAAAGTAGAACTTTAAGGTTAGAACTTTTTCATTAGAGACATTCAATTGCTCCAAACTCCCTCAGACCCAAGGCTTCTACCACCTCCCTCTCCTACCCTACCCCTCCAGGCAAAGAAAATACCAAATTGCTTTCCACTAAGAGGAAAGAAGTATGAGGGCACTCCCATCCCACAAGGTCAAACCTAAATCGTAACAATAGAGACCTTTCAGGTAGCTACATCATTGAAATTAGGTTTCCTAAAATTCAGAAGAGGGGGGAGGTAGGGGGATCAAGCATAGAGAATTTATTTACTTTTAAGGGAAGGGACCAAGACTAGTTCTGACCCATAAATAATCAGGTTGTCTTTCAGAGTTCAACCTGTCCTCTTCTCTCCTTCTTTACTACTGACTCTGACCATGATCCTAACTTTGGATCTGCCAAAGAAACAATAGGCCTGGCTTGGTGGCACACACCTATAACCCAAGCACTCGGGAGGCTAAGGCAGGAGGATCACTGCAAGTTCAAGACCAGCTGGGGTTACAAACTGAGTTCAAGGCCAGTCTGAACTGCATAGTGAGACCCTGTCTCGAAAAGACAAAGAATGAAAGAAAAGGGATTTATGAGTTTCAGTTATATTTTTAGTTTGTATTCAGCTGTTGTGACTTTTTTATTCTTTAATGAATAAGAATCTTTCAACTACTTCCAACGGACCAGCAATTCCAGGCATAAAACAACAACGATAAGAGTTCCATAAAAATATAAAGCTATAGGTAATAATAGAACCTGTCTTTAACTGTCACTCTGCATCTGACAGAAGAAACGAGACCTTACTCCCTATCCGAGTTAAAGCAGAACAGTTCTACTGGCGTTTCTGTCTCTCCTCCTGGCCAAGACTACTGGAGTTCGGCAGCAGACTGTGGCACAGACAGACTGCAGTCCTGGCTCCTCTGCTACTTTGCAGAGTTGTCATCTTACGTGAGTTCTATTTGTTCAAACTGCCAGCAACCCAAACATCTAGAAACTGGAGCACTTTTTATAATAATGCTTTTCATTATATTTTTGGTTTGAAGTCTCAATGTACCTTTACGCTGAATTTGTCCTAAAATACTGGCACCGGCGGAGGTGGAATGGGTAAAGGATGGCAGGCGGTGGGTAAACACAATTTTTACCTATAGGTGCTACTTGTAGTTAATCTCTGTAACCACTAGGTGGCACCTGCGCAGCAGCAACCACGCTATTAAAAAGCTTAAAGGCCTGTAAGGAAGTTCCTAAGAAAACCTGAAGCTATTTTATCTGTGTTCTTCATTAAACCCCATCTGTGTACCAGGCTTATCACTGGGGATGCAAAGACAAATTACATCTAACCTCTGCCCTTAAATAATGCCATTATATGGCCTCCTAGTCCTTCCTGTTTTCCACCTCCCAAGTGCTACAACATGAGAAAGTTGTTAATAGCAAAGGCTGTTTATTATGTTAAAATCAAAGGCTTCAAACCTTAGGGTCCATAATTTGCATTTTAGCTCAGCCAAGAATTAGCAACAATGGGACCTTATCACGTTACTTGTTCCTCATTTGAAAGACAGAAAATTCCACCCATTATAAAACTCTTTAAAAGAGTAAGACCTGAAGGGCACTTAGTCCAATGCCTCAAGTACATAGTTGTTCCTCTATACGCACGTGACCCTGTGTGTGTGCATGCTTGGTTCACATACCGAGAGAGAGAGAAGAGGCGGGGGGGGGGGGGGGGGGGGGGGGGGGGGGGGGGGGGGGGGGGGGGGGGGGGGGGGGGGGCCGCGTGCGCGCGCGCCCACTACAAACTGAACCAGGGCTTCCCCCACGATCAACAGACTCTGCCACTGAGCTATACCCACCCCCAGCCCCATATCTAACTCTTGAGGTCAAACCCCAACTCTTCCAGCATATTTTGAGATGCAAATAGGACGTGTATTTACTGCCTCCGGGCTCTGTGCTAGGAAGTTAATATATCATTACTTTAGAATGACATTTACGAAACAAAATTTTGGGTTAACTACTATTACACATTGTTTACAAAAACGGATCAGGATCCCTATCCTTAGTGGCTCTCTCTGAAAGATGACAATGGTAACAGCAGGACACAATAACTGACATCACAGACCCAGGCACAGGGTATGAGGAGGTTGAGAAAAGAGGTGGAGAGTGGAACTCACAAAAGTATGAGAAGACCAGTCAAACCAAAAAAGATAAACAGAAATTGTCTAATAGTTCTCTCAATTCTTCTTTTTAAACAACAGCATATGACATACTACCCTCATTTAAAAGATAAGGAAGCTAAAGGCCAAAAATTAAGCTCAAAACCAAAAAGCTAAGTGAAAAAGCTGAGATTTCAAGATCAAAAAGAAAAATAACAAACTATGAAATGAAAACCAAAAATACAGTGTTTTTCCTCTTTAGTTTGTTTTAGTTTTAGTTTTTTGAGACAAGGTTTCACTATGCAGTTCAAGCTGTCCTTGACCTCATTATAGCCTAAGCTGGCCTCAAAATTATAGCAATCCTCCTGCCTTACCTTCCTGAGTGCTATGACATAGGTATGTGCCACCACACTCTTCTCCTCTTTATTTTTTAAGTACTTAAAGTGAAGAGAACATTACACTCAAGTTCACAGAAATAAAACATTTTAATTTGGGCAAGAAAGAAATTATTTCCTTCAAAAGTTAAATAATTCCTTAAAAGGACTATGTGTATACTACAAAAAGTACTCATCAAACTTACAAATATGACAGTATAATAGACTAACATGGCAAAAATATGAGTTTAAGTATGGCTTCTCTTACCAATACATAATACAGTCTTCAAAATATTCTAGAACCAAATGGATTTTTAAAATTTATTCAGGAGCTCTAGATTCTTGAAGGGAGAAATTAACACCTCTATATTTACTTACCTCTACTTTCTATTAGCCACTGAAATTTAAAACCCTAAGAAATTACTAAGCACGTGAGCAACAAGCAGAGAGGCGTCGCCCAGACCTCCATGTCATCACGGAGACTGCAGGAGTTTTACCACCTCAGCTGCTGCACACGTACCAAGGCATCATTTGCCTTCATCACTGCAAAGGTATAGCAGTTATTGATTTCTGTAGCTACATCTCACATTTTAAGTATAGATCTTTGTAATTCAATATATTGTTTTATTCACTTAAAACCATTACTTGGAAAAAAGAGTCCATGGACCTCAGACTGTCAGAAGGGTTGTGACGTAACACTGGTTAAAGAAGTCCCTCTGTGTAAGTAACGTTCAAAGGGCACTTTACCTCCAAGGGCTCTGTGGGATCAAACGTTACATTTATTTTACAAACCAGAGCCTTATGTCCAATAATTGTTTAGTTAGCTAATTTTACAAATAAAAAATGTTTTTCTTTTTGAGACAAAGTCTCGCTATGCAGTCCAGGCTGATCTCGAACTCGCAACGATCCTCCTGCCTCAGCCTCCCAAGTGCTGAGATCACAGGCTTGTGCCACCACATCTGGCTACAGCAGAGGCCTCTGTCCCAGCATTTGACTCCACTACTTCCCGCTTTTGCTCCCACTGTCCTTCTTAGGGCTCATCTTTTTTTTTTTTTTTTTTTTTTTTTTTTGGAGGAGACAAGGCCATGCTTTGTAGTGCAGGCTGACCTTGAACTCATGGTGATCCTCCTGCCTCCACCTCCTGAGGGCTGGGATTACAGGGGTGTGCCACCATTCCCAACAAGAAATATTTTTCTTATTTACACATATGAAGTAACCAAAAACATCTTATATAGAAAGAAACAAAACAATCACAAAAGTTAGCCTAGAACAGTGCACACACCTGCAGTCCAGCATAGGAGGCTAAGGTATGAGTACTTCAAATTGAAGCTGTGCATGGGAAACTTAGCAAGACCCTGTCTCAAAATGATCGATCGATCGATCGATCGATAGATAGATATAGAGACAGCAGACAGGCAGGCAGACAGACAGGACTGAGGATAGCTAGTGAAGGCTCTGGGCTCAATCTTTAGTACCACTCAAAAAGAAGAAACAAAAAGGATTCCAAGCTCAAGGCCAGCCTGGGCAATTTAGAAAGACACTGTTTCAAAATTAAATAAATAACAGAATAAATGGGGGCTGGATATGTGGATCAGTAGCAGAACACCCCTGGTCAATCGTGGGTATGTGGGCGGGGCACAGAGCTGCCCAGCACCGGTTCCCTGGGAGCTAGCACTACTACAGGTGACTTACTCTTCTCCCCAAAGCTCACAAAGCCCTATAAGTATGCGTCATTGCTGTAATTCTTAATCCGATTAAAATGTGAGTTTTTTGGGTTTTAGCACTAGGAATCAAGCTCAGGACCTCACACCTATGAGGCAGGCACTGCACTGATGAGCTATGGCCCCAGTCCTGAAATGTGTGTGTGTGCATGGGCATGTACATGTGTAAGACAAACACAGAAGCCTTAAGAATAAAAGGGAATCGAGGTGTTGTGACACATGCCTGTATTCTCAACGTTCTGAGAGGCTGAGGCAAGAGAATCACATGTTAAGCCGAGCCAAGGTAATTCAGTGACTTAGCAAGAAAGACCCTGTTATCATGAGAAGGCCCTGGGTTAAACTCCAGTATTACTAAAAGTTATAAAAGAGTAAAAAGAAAAAAACAAGCACCCTATACTTTAGAAGACAGACAGATGGAGACACACCGACATACACACACTAATTAATTAAGAGTTTCCTGCACTTAGGAGGCTGAGGATTGAGGATCACTGTGAGTTCGAGGCCAACCTGGGTTACATAGAAAGTTTAAGGCCAGCCTGAACTGCACAGTGAGATCCTGTCTCAAAAAGAAAGAAAAAAGTAATTATTGGAAATCAACTGTTCAGTAGATAGTCTACTCAGCTGCTACCAGTATTTTCTTTGTTTTTCCTATATGATTTTTTAAAAATGTTTTGGTGGGATTTCTGCAATTAATAAAAGTAAAATACATAAAATCAACAAATTTCAACATCTATCTTCACCACATAATATGTTATTTATATCAATATTTACCTCCTGACACTCTACTGGGCCCGAAGACATCAATCAGTGAAACCTCGTGGAGCTTCTGCCCCAGCCTGAATGTCAGCTGGATGGCAACAAGTGACGAGCTGATGTCAGGAGAGCAGAAGTGCCCAACCAAGCCCAGCCTAAATTTCTAGCCCACAAAATTGACTTGTTCTGCTGTTTGAAGCCATTATGTTTCGAGGTAACTTGTTATGGGGCAATACATTGCTGAACATTTCTTTTTACACTGTTTGCAAATTACATGTTATTGGCAATCGAAGACTAAATACTTATGTGTTTCTCTTCTACCACCTTTTCACTTTAGAACCCAAACTTCCAAAGCAGTCACTACCTACTGACATTAGCTACAAAAGAAAAACAGCTCGGGAAGGTTTGGTACCAGCTAGAAGAGACCCACCATGATTTCATTAGAACTCAACTGGCCTAACTAATCCACTGGACCCCTCAAGAGGGCCGGGAACTGGCTGGGGATATAGCTCAGTGGAATAAGCGCCTGCCTTGCAAGCGCAGGGTCCTGAGTTCGATCCCCAGTACCGCCAAAAAAAAAAAAAAAAATCATTGACTTGAAGAGGGCCGGGAACTGTAATTCCACTGTGTGTCCAGAGGATCCCAAGAGCAAAGTGAGAAAGCTATGTGTCAGACAGCACCATGATACAGCACAACTATACATGAAATAATATGCTAAAACCTAGCGCAGAAAAACACCATTATTATTTTTTTTTTAGAAAACCACAAAAAAGCCAGACTTGATGCTGCATGCCTATAATCCCAGCACTTGGGAAGCCGAGAGAGAAAGATGACCACAAGTTCAAGGCCAGCTTAGGCTACAGAATGAGTTCAAGGCCAGTCTGAATACATAGTGAGACCATTGTCTCAAAAAACCAAAACAAAAAAACTGTAAAAAAGCTGAGCATGGTGGCATGTACCAGTCAGTAATCCTAACACTCAGGAGGCTAAGCCAAGAGAATCACCATGAGTTTGAGATCAGCCTGGGTGAAGACCCTATCTTCCATTAAAAAACAAACAAAAAAAAACAGCCAAACAGAAGAATCCATTGCAAACTTTATAAACAAGGTAGGAAAAGACAGGTACAGTTAAATTCTTAAGCTACATAACATCAAGCTTATTTTTGGTGCCAAATGCTACCATAACCACGACCAATTAGTTAGGGTCCCTATACTCAAAATGTGTATTTTGGGTATCTATATTTTAAAATAATATTATTATTTAAAGGATTTTCCAGGCTGGGGATTTAACTCAGCGGCACAAGCACCTGCCTGGCAAGCGTTCAATTCCCACTATAAAAAAATAACAAAGAATTTTCCTTATACACTTAAATTATTATGTATATTCATTAAACTATTACTATACTGAAGTAATGTATATAACCTTGAAATTCCAATTCCACACATCTCAGTGAAGTGTACTAACAAGATTCCTATCTTATTTGTATATGCTGAGAACACACTAAAGACCGAAAGCCATCACTAAATAAGAATAGTTATTACACAAACAGCTAAAAATAAACAAATAACTGAGCCTGAAGATTATCAGATTTTACACAGAAATAAATGTAGTATGATGGTATAGCTCCAATCTTCAAGGTTCTCCAAAGGTCTGTGTGTGGAAGGGTTGGCTGGTGCTCAGCCCCAGGACTACAGAGAACATCAGGCAGCAGGGCCCTAGGAAAGGGAACCAGCTTATTTCACTCAGGTCCTTATGGGAGGTCCTGGGACACCAGTTCCTTCATTCTCTGCACCCATAACTGCACACTCACACAGAAACATGTACGTACACATCACCACATAGAATTGCGTACACCGTTACATTATCTTGCACAAATTGGTATCAATTAGAACAATTAACAATAAAAAGTTTAAAATTTTACTTGTATTCCTTCTGAGATGTTCTTTATTTCTTAATATAGATCCAAGTTTATTACCTCCATCAGTTTGTTCTCTCTAAAGAACTTAAACATGTCTTCTAAGTTCAGTCAACTGGCAACACCCCTCTCCTTTTAACATGGATGCAAATTTCTGAAGTACATGATTCTATTCTCTCTAAAGAACACAACATTTCTTGTAAGATAGGCCAGATGGCAACGAACTCCTCTGTTTTTGCTTCTTGGGGAGATCTTTATTTCCACTTTAGTTCTGGAGGATAGTTTTGCGGGGCAAAGAATTCTAGACTGATGTCTTTCGTGGCTGCAATGGCGGGAGGCTGGAGTTAGTGGCACTCACACTAGTGAACTGGTGGAATGTTACTTGGAAATGGACTTGTTAGAAATATACACTGCAGACTCTAGGACAACTACTAAAGAAAGGTTAAAGTGTGTGTGGCACCTAATGTATTGAGAAAATAGAGAAAATGGAATCATATAAAATACTTGGTTAAAGCCATAAAAGACAGTAAAATAGAAAATAGAGATACGGTGGGCATTGATTCTACTATAGTAAGAAACACTGTGAACATCAACGGCCTACGTGTACCAACTAAAGGACATTGTCAGAGGGGATCAATACACAAGAGTCACTTACATATTGTCTACCAAAAACCCACTTTAAATATTAAGTCACATATTGCCAGGCATGGTGGCGCACACCTGTAATCCCAGTACTTGGGAGGCTTGAGGCAGTAGGACTGCTATGAGTTCAAGGCCAGCCTCAAATACACAGCAAGAACCCACCATAAAAAAAAAAAACTTAAGTCACATGAACACTGACAGTAAATAAGTACAGAGAGAGAACTGATGCTAACATTACACTTTTAATGAGAATGCAAAATGGTATAATAACCACATGACAGATTGACAGTTCCTTCCAAGAGTAAGCATACTCCCGCCATAACAAGCAATCTGTTTGGTATTTAACAAAATGGGTCAAAGACATGTCTACACAACATTTTACATATATGTGTTTATAGCAGCTTTGTTCGTTATTGTCAAACCTTGGAAACACCCAAAACACTGTCTAGGATATTAATGGGTAAAGGCTGCGACACAACCAGACAGCGGGATGTTAACCCAGCACTGCAAAGAAGCAGCCATCAAGGCATGGAGCATGGCAGAAACATGGGCGTGCTTCCCTGAATGGAAGGGCTGATCACACAAGGGTGCACACTGTTTAATCCCAGCAATCTGACATTCTAAGAAAAGCTAGACGGTAGAAACAATACAAAGAACAGGGTTGGAGGAAGGGAAGGAAAGGATAAACAGGGGGACTACAGTTTTCAGGAAAATAATAATTTCAGTGAAACCTATTCTGTGTAACTTATCATAATGGTAGATACACATTTGCGCTATATATTTGTCCAAACCACAGAATATGTAGCACAGAGAATGAAGCTCTATGTAAATTTCAGGCTTTGGGTGATAATGAGGTGCCACTTCATTTAATAATCATAACAAACACACCGGTCTAGCACAGGACACTGATAATGGGAAGACTATATATGGGAGCAGAAGGTGTGTGGGCAATTTCTGTACCTTCCCTACAATTTTGCTATGAATCAAAAACTGCTCTAAAAAAAACCAAGCAGACCTCTCAATAAAAATCTTACAAGAATGAATGAGACAAAATTTCAAAAGTCCTACAAGAAAAAAATTGCCAGTCAAATATACTATAACTAGCAAGGCTACTTTTTCACAAACAAAGGAGAAGTAATGAACTTGCATGACAACAAAAAAGTAAGAGAAGACATCACCCCCAGTTCAGCTAGCCCTACAAGAACTGATTAAGAGAGTTATACACAAGAAGTGGAAGGGTGACAACTACCAAGAAACACACGTGCACAAAATGCAACAGCAAAGCACATGTGCAAAAGAGAACAGAATATACAACCCCGTGAATCTAGAAACCACAAATCACAAAAGTAAACAGAATTAAAAAGAACAAAAGCTACATAAAAGCATCAGAAAATTATAATGAGATTAGTACGCTTTTACTTATTAACAATCTTAAATATAAACAGAAAAAATTCCCCCAATTAAAAGATACAGACTAGCCGAGTGGATGAAAACATAAAACCCAGTCAGGTATAGTGGCACATTGTCTATAATCCCAGCTTTCAGGAGGCTGAGGTAGGAGGCTCAAATGCATTCAAGGCCAGCCTGGCATACATAGTGAGTTCAACGCCAGCCTGAACTATAGGGGCAAGACCTTGACAAAACAAAAACAAAAAGACTCCATGACATGCTGCCTACAAGAAACTCACTTCAATGAGTAAGATGAACATAGACAGAAAAGGAAAGATACACCAAGCAAATGGAAACCACCAGCAAGAAGAAATGGCTATGTTTTTATCAGATAAAAATGGATTTTAATTCAGAAACTATAAAGAGCAAAAGGTCACTATATAATGATAAAAGGAATCAATTAAAAAAGAAGTAAATAACTATCAACATTTATGCACCCAATGCTGGACCACTCAATTATACAAAGCGAACATTATTAGATCTAAAAGGAGAGGGACAGCTGGGCATGGTGGTGAACACCTGTAATCTCAGCACTTGGGAGGCTGAGGCAGGAGGATCATTGTGAGTTCGAGACCAGCCTGGGCTACAAAGTGAGCTCAAGGCCAGTCTGAACTGCATAGCATGACTGGCCTCAAAAAAGACAAAAAAAAAAAAAAAGGGGGGGAGGGAAAGGGAGGTTCTAGCACAGTAACAGCTGGGGATTCACCTCTCACCTCACTTTTATCAGTGGGTACATCATTGAGACAAAAAAAAAAGGCCACACAGAAACACTGGAGGTAAATTATCATACCACCTATCAAATGAGCCCTAACAGGTAGTTACAGATCATGTTGTCTAACAGCTGCAGCACACACATCTCATCAGCCCATGAATATTCTCTAGGGTAGACCACATGTCACACCACAAAGCAAGTCTCAGAAAAATCAAACCAAAGTTGTATAGCATCTACCTACTCTGACCATAAAAGGATAAAACTTACAATCAACAACAAAAGGAACTGTACAAATTGAACAAAATACATAACAAACTCCTGAATGACCACTGGATGAATGAAGAAACCTAGAAGAAAATTTAAAAATTCCTTGAAACAAATAAAATTCAACATACCAAAACCTATGGCGTACAACAATAGCAATACTACAAGGGAAGTCTTTAACAATTAGTGCCTACATAGTAAGACAAACGAAGATTTCAAATGTACTACCTAATGATACCACTCCAAGTTCTAGAAAAACAAGACCAAATAAAACTTATAAATAATAGAAAAAAATAAGAAAGATCAGAGAAGAAATTAATGAGAGACATACACACATAACATAATTTCAGGTAATAGTCTAGGTTTCTTGCAACACTAAAAGTGACAAAGACAAAAAAGGAGACAGTATCGCTGATAACACAGAAACACACCGGCACATTAAGGACTATTATCAACAACTATTCATCAAAAAACTAGAAAACTTAAAGAGCAGAAAATTTTCTAAGCACATATAACCTGCCAAAATTGAAACAAAGAAACAGAAAACCTCAACAGGCTAATAACAAGTAATGAAGTAGAATCAGGAATAAAAAGTCTCTCAAAGCAAAGCCACAGAGTGGGCAACTTTCACTGATGCACTTACTTAGGCAAACTGGTAAGGAACTGACACCAATTCTTTTCCAGCTATTCCAAAGTACTGAAAAAGAAGGAACTTTTCCAAACTAAAATTAGACAAGGACACAAGAAAAAGAAAACACTACAGACTAATATTCCTGGCTGAACGCAAGACACAAAACTTCTCAACAAAATATTAGCGTATCACGGGCATGGTGTTTCACACCTGTAATCCTAGTACTCTGAGAAGCTGAGGCAGGGGATTTGCAAATTTGAGCTTTGTCTAGTAACACTGCCAAACTCTTGGTTCAAAATGAAATAAAACAGCCAGGGGTGATAGTGCACACCTATAATCCCAGCAGCTGGGAAGCTGAGGCAAAAGGGTTGCCCTGAGTTTGAGGCCAGTCTGGGCTGCCAACAGTGAGTTCAAGACCACCCTTAACAGAGAGAGAGAGAAAGAGAGATGGAGAACAAGCGAGAGAGAGAGAGTGAGAAAGCGAAAGAGCGAGACAAAGCGAGAGAGAGAGCGAGAGAGAGAAAGAGAGAAAGAGGAAGGGAAGGGAGAGGAGAGGTGGGAAGGAAAAGGAAGGAGGGAGCGGGCATGGTGGCACCTATAATCCCAGCACTCAGGAAGAGGTTGAGGTAGGAGGACTGTTGCAAGTTCAAGACCAGCCTGGGCTACAAACTGAGCTCGAGGCCAGTCCAAACTGCACAGCAAGACCCTGTCTGAAAAAAATTAATTTAAGTTAAATTAAAAAAATTTTTTAAATCCTAAAAAGTTCATCAAGGAACCCTAAAACTCATAAATTTAATAAGGTCACTGGGTATAAAATCAACACATAAAAGTCAATAGCTTTTTTTCTATACTAATAATGAAACTGCTCAGAAAGAAATCAAGAGTTCAACCTTATTCACAATGGCTACAAAAACAGTAAAAAAAATACCTTGACACAAATTCAAGCAGAAAAATGAATGATTTTCTGTAAAGAAAATTATGAAACATGTGAATAAAAACTGAAAGGGATCCTCCCTCAAAATGGAAAAATATACTCCTTGTTCATAGACCAAAATAATGTTAAAATATCCATACTACTTAAGCAGTCTATCTAGATTCAATACAACTCCTACCAAAATAGCAATCATGTTCTTCGCAGAACTAGAAAAAAAAAAATTACTAATCTGTATAGGACCACAAAAGACCTTGAACAACCAAAGCAATCCAGAAGCATTACAACACAGATTTCAAAACACTACAAGCTGGATGCAGTGGCATGTACCTACAATCATAGCCACTCAAGACACTGAGGGTGGAGACCAGACATCCCAGCCCAGCCAGGGCGGTTCAGGGTCACCCTGTGTCTAAAGCATCCTTAAATTCATTAGGAAGAAGGGAAGAGAGGAAGACAGAGGGGAAAGGAGGAAGAGGACAGAGAGGAAAGGAAAGGGAGACAGGGCTACAATAAACAAAATAACTGCAGGCCAGAAGGAAGGACAGTATAGACAGACTAAAGATAAACTCATGTATCGACAGGCAGCTGAGTTTCAACAAAGCTAGCAAGGATATGCACTGGAGAAAAGTTTCTTCAATAAATAGTACTGAAGAAACTGTACATATGCAGAAGTAGGCTCCTATCTCTAACAATATTCAAAAATCCACTTACATTAGTTCAAAGACTTAAAACACAAAACCTGCAACTCCGAAACTATTAGAAGAAAATATACAGGAAATATTTTGGTACTCTGGTCTGGCAAACCACAGTAAGATATCCTCTTACTCCAGTAAAATGCTTATTTAAAAAAATACAAAGAATAACAAATGCTGACAAGAGAAAGAACTTTCATATACTGTTGGTGGGAATGTAAATGAGGAAACATCTTGTGTTTCGGGTCAGCTGCTTCAGCTCTGATGCAGGTTTTCACTGCCCTGGATATCTCAACCCCCTCAATTGGCAGTTATGAAGAACAGTATGAAGGTGCCTCAAAAAAGAAATGACGCAGTGGGCATGCACTCAGGAAGCTGAGGCAGGAGGATTACTACAAGTTGGAGGCCATCCTAGGCTACATAGTGAGTTGAAGGTCAGCCCGAACTACATAGCAATACCCTGTCTCAACGCACACGCATGCGTGCACATGCACACACGCCCCCCCCCACACACAAAATACGATTACCATAAACTCCAATAATCTCACTAATAATCAGCTATATAATCCAAAGGAAATGAAGTCTGTATGTCAAAGAGACAGAGGCACTGGTATTTTTATTGCAGCATTATTCACAATAGCCTCAATATGGAATCAACTGAACTATTCTTCCATGGATGGATGGATAAAGAAAATGTGATGGTATATACAAAAGAGTATTATTCTAGTTATGAAAAACAGATTCTGTCATTTGCAGCAATGTGGATGGAACCGGAGGATACTGTGTTAAGTGGAAAACCACGGAGACTACGCCCCCTGCAAGAAGACAACTGCTTCCATTTTCCTTTGCCCTGGCTAGGGAGATGCTCAACCCCCTCGACTGGCTTTGCCAATGGGTCTGGCAAGGCCCTAAGTGTAGCCTTTCAAGCAAAGCAACTGGTGGGTGAAGCCAGGCTTACAGCTCCCCCAATAAGCACTAGCTAGGCCAGAAGAAAGGAAGACAGAGACAGCACTGTGGACTGAGGTGGAGCTTACAGAAGGAGGCGTGATGTCCCACAGTAATAAAGGCCTCCATCAGAGCTCAGGCAGGTGATCCCAAACACAAGGTATTTCCTCAGACCGTGTTATGCACACCCCTCCAAACGTAACGGCTGCCTGTTACCGGAATGGGTGCTCTTTCTGCAACCTGCCTCTGCATGCTGCAGAGCTAACACTTTGCCTCCGACCTGGCCCAACTCACTGCACTCACGGCTCCTGCCGTTCTCAGAGTCACTCCATCTTCACCATTAGTAAAACCCTGATCCAGTCCTGAGTTGTAGCCTTTGTTCAGGCTGGCTTCATTCAGCCTGGACTTTGGGCCCCCTTGGCTCCCCACAACTGCAGATACGTTTGTGTCTCTTTATTCTCACCATGGGTTGCATTGGAAGTGGTAGATGGGAATTTCCTCGCAAGAATTCCAGTAATTTTTCCCTGGAATTACAATTTATTAACCCTCTGGCCCTCCACGAGGTGGGGGTCAGGGCCTTATACACTTTTTCACCTATATTTAGGAGTGAACATTACCCTTAAAAAAGAAGAGAATATGCCGGGTGGGCAATCCCAGAACTCAAGAAGCTGAGCTGGGAGTGTGAAGCCAGCCTGGGCTACCGATAGTGAGTTCAAGGCCTTACACAGCAAGACCCTTCTCCAAAAAACAAAAAAAGTAGAGAATAGTAGTTGAGCAGAGCCTGAGGAGGGTGGGGGGAAAGAGGGCTAGAGAGACCACAGCTAATGGACATAGAGAGACAGGTAGGTAGGGTACCTACCAGGGCTCTGCATGACAAAAACTGAGTTATTTCAAAACAGCTAACAGGATGATGACATGTGTCTCAAGGTGTTAAGAGTATGTCAATGACCCGATCAGAGCATTATACATTATATACATGTACTGAACACTGGACTCCATAAATACAAAGTTACTATGTGTCAGTTTAAACATATACAAATAAAATGCTAAATAAAATATATTAATAAAATAAAAATTTAAAAATAAAGACTTTAAAATTATCCCACAGGTAAACTGTATCAATACATACTCCCACTTGTAAGCACGTACACACGTTGCCACTTCTATTTAACTGCTAGTGCATCTACTGCTGAGAGGCCTAATTCTCAACAGGAACAGTATGATGTGCATGTTGAGACTAGATTTTTTTGTCTCCAATACTATTCTTCCCCCTAAAAGTCATCACTCCTTAGGTAGCTAATTTCGTAAGTGGGGGCAGGGAGAATTAAAGATAGACCTGAAAAGCAACAGCTCTGAGAAGTTTTGAGATGATATTTAAGAGGATTCAGAAGCAAGCAAACTGACAAAGGGCTCCCACTAGTCAAACTACTATAAACTGAACCCTAAAAAAGAAATATTTAACTACAATTAACTTGGTTATGTTTAATTATAAAAAAGTTAAAACAAGTTTGCAAAGACCTAATTATATGATTCTCAAGGGAAAAAACAGTTTCTCTTCTCTTTAAATAACTAGTACTTCATGCAAGTTTTCATATGGAAAAAATGCAGGGCCAGGGATGTAGCTCAGCAGCACAGCACCTGCCTGACAAGCATGAGGTTGTCGAGTTGAACTCCTAGTTAAAAAAAAAAAAAAAACAGAAAAATCTCTGCCAGATTCCAGCACTCAAGAGGCTGAGGCAGGAGGATCACTGCAAGTTTGAGGCCAGCCTGGGCTACAAAGTGAACTCAAGGCCAGCCTGAACTGTGTAGTAAGACCCTGTCTGAAAAACCAAAACAAAACATAGGGAGTCCCTATCTCCAAAAAGACAAGGAAGGAGGGAGGGAGGGAGAAACCGAGGGAGGGAGCGAAGGAAGGAAGGAAGGAAGGAAGGAAGGGAGGGAGGGAGGGAGGGAGGGAAGGGAGGCAGGCAAGGCAGGCAAGCAAGCAGGCAGGTAAGCAGGCAGGCAGGCAGGCAGGCAGACACGCACGCACGTACACGTGCACCAGGTGGTGATGGAAAGTTGTAAAATAACAACAACACAGGAGAAAGTAGAGCAAATTTAAGGTATGCAAGTAAGATAAAAAATATGGTGTGTGCTTACACAAAAATAAAAAATATTATACTAAAAGACACTGCCGTAGGCAGGTGTGGGTACGCATGCCTGTAATCCCAGCCCTTGGGAGGGTGAGGCAGGAGGATCCCTGTAAATTCAAGAACAGCCTAGACTACACAGTGAGCTCAAAGCTAGCCTGAGCTACACAGCAAGACCCTTCTCCAAAAAAAAGACACTTCCCTTTAACCACCCCATAATACTTCCCCTTACTGAGAACCCCTGCCCTTCATTCTTGCCACTTACTGAACCAGCTCTAGAAGCCCACTCTCGTTTCTGTAGTTGTGCACTTGTAGCTGCCTCAACGTCCTGTATCAATTCAAAACATTCACCTGTCATGGTCAGTGTGACTTCGGGGAAGAGCCGGGAATCACAGGGATAGACCCAGTGAATAAGGTGAGGATCTGCCATGGTACTTCCGGCCTTTTTGTAAAATGGCATTCAGCAGCACTCAGCAGACTTTTTAATTAATTGCATCTCATAAAGGCTCCTGAAAGTGGACTTCCAGAACTGCTTCATGCAGTGGCAAAGATGACAGGATAAGTGTGTTCAAAGCCAGGGAGAGGATTTTGAAGATTAATGGCCACATGTCTTTTACTATAGTAATATTTTTAAAAATTAAATAATTTGCCACCATATTTTTTAAAATCACCCCAGGTACTGTGAAGATAAAGCCTGAAAGACTTCTGATAGGCTAGATTTAGGGTTGGGAGTTTGGGGGAGACAGGGTCTCGCTGTGCAGTGCAGGCTGACTTTGAACTGCTTCCGCCTCCCAAGTGCTGGGATTACAGCCCTGTGCCACCACACTGGGCTAGGGGGCTAGATTTTAAGGATGAAAAATTTAAAAAAGACTCCCTGCTTTAAGCCTTAGCCATATGTTCACTAAGGGAGGAACACGGGAAGAGGAGGTGGCTTCAGAGTAACAGTAAGTTGCACGACATATTACAATGAGACCCTCTTTCACAGCCACAAAAAGCTAGACGAGGCAGTGCACATCTGCATCCCCGTCACTCAGGAGGCTGAGCAGGCGTGGCCCAGCCCGGGAGATTCAGACAGACCCTGCCTCAGAATAAACTAAGGGGAGCCACAGTCCTCCCCCTGAAAAACATCTATGAAGGGATGTTCAAAAGCAAGCTGAGGATAAGATTGTATTAAAAGCTCCTGAGCTAGTGGTACCCCATTAGTATGTACGATTTTTACATTTTATATATCAGTTAAAAATGGTTTTTTAGAAGTTGACAATACACTTTGTAGTTACCAGCACATGGTTAATGTAAAATGCCACTAAACTAAGTTAAGACCATGTGAGGCATAAGAAGATGAGAAAAAAGAATGAAAAACACTAGTGAAGAGTAAGAATAACCAAGAGACTGTGGTATCCCAAAGTGAAGAAAAAAGTTAAGCTTTACTCCTGAGACTGGTCAGCTGCCTGAAAAGATAAAGAATGGTTCAAAAATTGAAAGCCAAAGGCCAGTTTGGGCAGTATGAGATTACTAACGAGCTCCCAAGAATGATTTTATTAGAGGAAGAGGAAGAAACTATTATCAGAGCATATTCATGACAAAATGGTGAAAAATAAGCAGCAACTGTAAGTCTGCTGGAGGCTTTCACACCAAGTCTACTGTGCAGAAAGAGAGAGAATGTCTGACCAAGAACGATTATGTGTTTAACAACACATTTATATGCTAACAAGATGGGGAAATTCCTGACCAGGAAAGGAAAAAGAAAACAAACAGACCTTTAGTTCACAACAGGTGAAGGTAAAAAGTAGCATCCAGAAGACAAGCAGGGGAGTGCGTTGGTCTCAGACAGAGATACGTGACCCATTTTACCAGGGGGAAAGGTAGAGCATTCAGGCAAAAACGGAAGGGTAAAAGCAGCAGGTTTGAAAGTGGGTGAAAGATCATCAGCTGAATGAAAAAAAAAAAAAAATAGGTGGAGGTGTTAGAGGTTTAAAGCAAAGAGAAAGTGATAAAACAATCACTGTCAATAATGGGAGAAGAAACTTTTAAGTTAAAAGCATGACCCACTGGAGATTAAGACTTCAGGACACAAGCCAGTAAGAGTGTACACGTTCTTTCTACAGCCATGTTCAGCTGCTAGAATACAAAACCTGGGCTGCTGGAAAAGATGAAGGTGTCCAAAAGAATGACTACCGTGACCGTTCACAGGACCACTACAAGATCACTAAACTGGCAGCCTCCACACAGGAGGGAGAGAGAGGGAGAGAAGAGGGAGAGAGGGTGAGAGAGAGAGAGAGAGACAAGATACAGACAGACAGACAGACAGAGACAGAGAGAGTCCGTGTATATCTGTGTCTCTGTATGTGTGTTACGAGAAAGGCTAGAAAAAGAAGACGTAAGATGGTTAAACTGAGATTTTTGGACAAGAAACAGCAATTGTCCTAGTGACTGGCACAATGACAAAGGGTAAAAGTATGACCATAAAAGTGAATAGGAAGGAATAGAGAAAATAATTTTTGAAAAAATCAGAATGCTAAGAGGTCAGCACACCGAAGAGGTTATCAAAAAGGGTAAGAGGAAAAGCACAGGAGACTAAAATAGGCAGGTGCTGAGTGGGCATGTGCACCTGTTATTCTGGGACTCTGGGGCAGGAGGACTGTAAATTCAAATCCAGCCCAGGCAATTCAGTGACTCAAGAAAGACTCTTCCTCAAAATAAAAAACACAAAAGGGTAAGGAGGTCGCTTAGTGGGACGGCCTGGGACCCCACAGGGAGGAGGGTGAGAAGGAGGGAAACAGAATGAAGGGTGAGGGGGCGGAGGAGGCAGACACTAACTCTTCTAGAGGACATCATCTGATACCACTGTTGTACAGCAGTTTGTAAGTAATCGTTTTGTTGAAACTATAGTTTAAAGATTTGGCGGGGGGGGGGGGGGGGTCGTACTAGGGATTGCACTTAGGACGCTGCACTTGCCAAGCAGGTGCTTATTCCCCTGAGCTATATCCCCAGCCCCTAGTTTAAAGTTTGAAGAAGACTCTTCCCTAATAAATTACTGTGTACAATAGGAAAAAAAAAAAAAAAAGAAAAAAACCCTACCAAAAAGAACCAAGAGAGTGTATATAAATTCAAGTCTACAGTAATATGATAATAAAAGGATGAATTTATTCTGAACTTCCAAGCTTCACTTTGTTACTCTAACTAGACTCTATCAGAAAGGAGCATAGGAATTGCAGACTTCTTAAAGCTTTTCCAAGAATTATAGCTATAATTATACCTAAAACATATGCAACAACCATAAAGCATTTTCAGATAAAGCAATTTTTAACTTTTCTCTAAAAATTGTAAGACATTCTAAAGCATCATCATGCTCTCCAACTTCAAAAAGAAAAGTCTAACACTAAGTCTTAATCCTACCCAACAACTGTTACAAATATCACCAGATTCTCCTCTAAAAACAGCATATAACTCAGTCCTTTTGACAACTTATTAGTTAACCTTCTGTAAATTTTGAACAACGCAATCTACCTACCTTCTGCAGATGCATGATACATGTGAGCTTGCTTACTGAAAGCACCTAGAAGTCTAACAGACCATAAACTACTTTTGTAATTCAGTATTTCACATTTGTTAATGAAACCTTTTTTCTTCTACATACATATCCAACCAAATATGCCTTAAATATTGTTGAGGTTCAGAAGCCAGAAGCCTAGAATTACAGTTTCTTCAAATTTTAATTTTGCTGTGATAAAAACACATATTCATAAACACAAAATAATTCCTACTGAATCAAGAAAAAGAGTTACAGCAAACTCAAGTTGCTCACCCTGTGGCTTGCTATCAAACTATTTAAGCAGGTGAGAATTTTGGAATTTGGTAGGTAAGTAAATGCCAATCCAGAGCACAGCTCTATAAATGCCAAGTGTAGTGCGCAGGTGAGTGCATGTGACTGTGTGCACTGTTTAACTCTTAGGAAGTTTTAGGGTACCTGTTTCCACAATATTTTCTGTTTCTGTTGTCTCCAATCCATCCATGCTATCTTCATCTTCCACTGTGGCTTTTCCTCTACTTCGAGGCCTACAAAGAGAAAAATACATATATTTAAATATTGAGTTTTAAGGTATACACAGTGTTTACACTCCACATATAGTACAACTGGAAGGTTAATAAAATAATAATCATTCGCCAGCATTTTACCGTATCAAACAGTAAATAATAGCCTTCATAGTCATTTTTTCCTTAAACGCAGCCCTTCTTGTACCATAAATGTGAGGACAGACCCAGTTAATATATTTGTCTTGTCCCAACTCACTTCTTGAAGTACTCCTCACTCTGGACAAAGGAATATTCAGATAATATCAGAGCTTTAAATTACTGCACTATTTAAAAGATGGCAGCCTAAAGAAGGATAAGCTTGAGATGTCTCCAGGTAAATGGCTGCACTGGAGACGTAAGTGAAATGAACCCACTGTGTCTGGTGTGAAAAACTTAAAGTGTAAATGAGGACCAAAGTGTGCATGGTAACAGGTGCCGTGAGACGGGGAGACAACGTCCAAATGAGGAGGGAATGACAGAGAGGGGAGGGGTAAGTTGTTTTAAAAAAGAGAAGGAAAAAATCGAAACAAAGCTTCATAACTGGGTAGGGGATAGCTTCTCGGCCTTCGACGAAAATCAAGTGTACAAGTGGTTGGGGAGGAGGGGCTGAAGTTGACTATGAGATTAAAATTGCTGCCTTTACTGTTTACAAGGTTCTGGTACATACAGTTTTCTCTGATTTTTATTTAGTCTTTGACTATCTTTTGGATTAAATGAGTTTCTTGAATGTAACAGACTATTGGGTTCTGTATTTTGATCCAGTCTGCCAGTCTGTGCCTTTTAATTAGATAGTTGAGGGTATCAACATTGAGAGGCATTTACTGAAATGTGTATTTACTATCATTGAACTCTTTTCTGTGTTGAGTGATTCTTTTGTTTTTTTCTTCCCATCATTTTGTTGTACTCATAGTTATGAATTATAAAAGATGAAAAGTAAAAATTGCTTCTATAATATCTGCTTAATTTCCTGTTTTCTCTCCCCATTGTTAAAAATTATGTTGTTACTTCAAGAATTTCATCACTCTGTCCTCAGTGCTTGTACTGGTACCAGGTTCCTAGACCAAGGGACCCTTGAAATATTTATTCCTTTGTTTGAACAGAATCAGACACAAGGACTCAGAGTAATCTACCAATGCCAGCTAAAAAGTTATCCAGATACTTGTTCAAAGCACTTTGAACTATGCTGTTTTGTCTATCAGTTTCTCAAAGCACCATGTCCAAACATGTGGCTCAGTGGTAGGGCTCTTGTCTTGCATGCACCAGGCCCTGAGTTCGATCCCCAGCACCACATACATTAAAAAAAAAAAAAAAAAAATCAGTTATCACAGTCTTTGCTCTTGTGTAAAAATGTTTGTTTTATATAACATGAATCTGAGGGCCAAGGATATAGCTCAGCAGCACAGTGTCTGCTTGGCAAATGCAAAGCCCTGAGTTTGATTCCTGATACCCCAGCCCAGTGGTAAAGCATTCACCTAACAAATGTGAGACCCTAAGTTTGATCCCCAGATCCAGAAAAAAAATGTATAACAAATTTCTGTTGAGTTATGTTCTCTGGGTGAATTAATATATAATTAAATAATTACAGATGCAGATTAATTATAGATAATTATAGATTAATCTATAATTATAGATTGCATATAATTATAGATTATTAATTATAGATTACACTTCAGCGTTCAAGCCATTTTTGAAACTTTGTATTTGTATTTTTATCCTTTTTTTCAGAGCTTGTCCACTTCTCTTTTGATGTTTTCTGTTAACTATACATTTTCTCAGCCTGCTGCAGAAATTCATTAAACAGTATGTAATGCCCTTGTCTCTTCTAGCCAGTTTTAGCTTGAATTTGTTAGTGATGTTTATCCACTCACCTTGCTTGGTATTTTGATTGAGTGGGGGGGTTTAGCTTTATGCTTTTGTTGTTTCTATTTAGAATATGCATGAATATTTCCTGGAGTGCTGACTTTGTAGTTCTCTTTCAGACAGTCATTCAGTCTCTCCATCTCTCCCTCTCTCCTTCCCTCCCCCACTTTTACTTTACCCCTCAACAAGAATTTTTACTTTAGTTTTCACATTGTTTTTTCTTCTTCTGATTTGTTCTACTCTTGGTTTGTAGGTCAGTAAAACATGTTTCTTATAATCAGCAACTGCTTGAAATTATTTTCCTACTGGATAATGGGCCAACTTATCAAGCTTCACATTGTTTTCAAACTTCTCATATTCCATTCATCTCTTTATTATTGCTACTCACTGGCTTCTGATACGTGACTGTTTTGACTAATCAAATACTAACTTCTCAATGTGTAAGATAATGGTCATACTTGCCAAGTCTTTAATATAAACCTGAAGTCTAATTATAAAAGACAACATGAAGTTCATTTCTTTTGGTCCTTTGACTCTTAGCCCTTTCATTTAAGTATTGAAAATAAAAACAGCTCACACTGAGGTAACATAAAGATAACATCTAATTAGAAACAACAAAAGAAAATCTCACTGACCTTAAAGACATTTTTTAAAACTATTCAAAATAAAACACAAGTTGAAATATGACAGCCATAGAGCCACAGTATTCTTAGGACAACAAAAACCTGTCTAACAAGTGAGGCTGGTGTTAGAGGGAAGAAGAAAGGAAAACTAGTGACATAACAGCTGTGTATTTTGCAAACTGTCTGATAAGCATAAACATACATCAATAAGGCACACTATATTCAAACTGCTGAAAAATAATAATAAACAGAAAACATTGTAAATTTACAAAGAAAATACATATTCCTTACAGAGTAACAAACGTACACTGACTGCAAACATCTCAGCTGAAACTGTGAGCCAGAAGACAAGTAAAAACATTCAAAGTGCCGTGGGAATTTGAGAAAAGATCCTGTAGATACTGAACAAAAATGCAACAAACAGGTATTCTTAAAAACAATGGGGACGAACTATTTGACCTAAAGCCTTATTACAAGACCAGGGAAATTTCTCAGACAAAAGGATAAGAATACCCAATGAAAACCTAGATATATAAAACTTTTTTTCTCACTTCTAAATTTCTTGAACAGTGGATGCAGCAACTGTTAAGAAATATATAAAATTAGCATGCACAGCAACAAATATTCAAAGCATAGAAAAAAAAAGTTCAAAGTGTACTGAGATAAGTTACTTTTTTTTTTTGCAGTACTGGGGATCGAACTCAGGACCATGCGCTTGCTAGGCAAGCGCTATATCCCCAGCCCGGTAAGTTACATTTCAAATGAAAAAAAAGAAGTTACTTGAAAATGAACTCTAAGGAGTTAAAATGCATAGTGTAATCAGGTAAACTACTTAATTTTAAAACAGGTTGGGCCAGGGATATAGCTTAGCAGCATAGCACCCCGCCTGGCAAGCAGAAGGTCCTGAGTTTGATTCCCGATACTAAAAAACAAAACAAAACAAAAACAGGCTAAAAATTACATACAGCTTTTTGGCCAAATGTAGACATAAGATAATCTAAAGAAACATTTACTCAATCCAAAAGAAAGCAGAGGGAAAAAATATGCTGGGCATGGAGTGTACAGCAAAAC
>PVLD010003209.1:0-107372 GCA_004027595.1 Dinomys branickii
TATCTATAATTTGGTATTTCCTTTAATGTTTTTGTGTTAACTAATGTGAAGATAACTATGTAATACAACATCCAGTTCTAATTCCCTACTATATTCTGTATAACTTTGTATTTTCTGTATTGTTTATGGCTTTTCTGGTTCATATGTCTCCATTCTTTTGTCTTTAAAATAAAATTAAAAAAAAAAAAGAAAAAAAAATCCAAAGGTTTGTAATAATTCACATTTCACCCATCATAAATGAAAATTCCTTTGTTGTACATTTTCTCCAGCAAGTGGATTTGCAGATCTTATTGTTCTATTAATTTACTGTGCATTTGTATGAACATTCAATTTGAACATCTTTTCCTATGTTTCTCCACTTCTTGTATTTACTCTCCTAAAACCTACTTATTCACATCCTATTCCCATGTTTCTATTAGGTCATTTCTATTAGGTTAAGTAAATTTGCAAGATTTTTTTACCCTTCATCAATTTGAGATTTTTTTTTTTTGCAAATCTGTAAGTTCTCTGTAATCTTTGTTATGGTCCCTTGTGCCACACACATAGGTTTCTTGTTGTCTGAAGTTCAGTCTCACTTCAGACTCTGCATTCACAAGTCATCTCTTGAGAATTTGTTTTTCTAAATGTTTTTGCTTTATTTTACTATAAATATAGCACAAACAGACAAAAAACTCCACCTTCTTTCAGGTGAAACTGAGGTGTTTGGCCACCATTTATTAAAAGTGTCCCTTCTCCTCCCATTGACTGGGAATGCCAGCTCAACCAGGGATCTTGGAGAAGGACTTAGACAAGACCTACATAAAATCACAACCCTGGCCAACACCTTTACTTAGCCTGGTAAGATACAAAACAGAAGACCCAACTCCACTGTATCCAGTCTCCTGATCCATAGAAACTATTGAGATAATAAATGGTTATTCTTTTAAACCTCTAAATTTACAGTGATTTCTTTAAAAGCGTACACAGTAAAGCCTCGGTTCACAAGTGCTTCTGTTCTCAAACAATTCGGTTCACAAGCAGAAGCATTTGGCAAAATTTTGCTGTGTTTCATGAACTCCACCTTGACTGCCATTGAACCTTATTGGGAAATTTGATTTGGTTCTCAACTGGAAAAATGGAATGAATTAAGTGTGTGAACCAAGGTATTGCTGAATAATAAATATAATTCATTCAGCCAGATCAACCCTTTTTCCACAAATCCTAACTCATCCATTATCAAGTGTGTGATGTTAGGGTATTTTTATTACATCTATTTTCCCCTGATGGTGGCTTTAATGATATGTTTTAGCAATATTTAACCATAAACAACAACAGGGCTGAATGTTTTTAGAGAAACACATCTTCTATTCCTATTAATGTTTTCCAAGACATAAAATGTATTAAAATGTCTTCCAGTTAACTCCCAAAGTATCATAATACTTACTCTTGACCTACTTTGTTCTTTTCAAGAGATATACAGCTTTCCTTTTCTAAAATCAATCACTTAATTGCCTTTGTTTAAAAAAAAAAAAGACCAAAGACCCAACCCTTATTGGGGGTGGAGCATAACCTCACCTGTACAACAGGTACCAAAGCAATGTTGTGATATATTATAGGAGCAAGAAGGCCGTAGCACTGAGTCACCGCTTGAAGGGCATAACTGGAATCATTTAGGAAGTTGCTAAGTTCCAGTGCCACTAACACCCTCTCACATTCCATCAATCTAGCCATCTGCAAAGAAACAGGCATTGTTACTTGAGCTGAACATCAAGTACTTAACTTAATGAGTCTCTAAGGGGAGGAAAGGGTAGGAAATGTGAACTTTGTGGCTTGCCAACAATATAAAGGTTGGTACAAAGGAAACCTAAATTCACAAACAAGTCCACAGTAATGTCACATGTAAATAATACAATCTAAAAACTAAGTAAGAATATTTTATAAAACCATGTAAGTAGCACTGATAACCCTGGTAAGATAAAATCTTATCTACACAGTATTTTAATGTTAGAAAACTAGTCTTCAAAAGCATAAATTATAACAAAAAATATAGGAAGTTTTCAGTAAACCAAAAGAATGTTCCATTATTTGCTACTTAGATAGAAATGATAGTAAAAAGCAAAGTTACAGTATTGGGATTAAACACAAATTTAGAAAGAACAAAACACTTTCTTCTCCTTTCCATTACACGAGGAAAGAAACTGTTCTTTTTTCTATCTCTTTATACAACACTATTCATTCACAAAGGACACTGTACATGTGGTAACCAGAAACTTTTATACAACTGGTTTTACTAAAATGATCGTTTAACATTCTGGAATTCACTGAAGAACTTTTAAATTGCCTCTATTTTCAGCCTGGATGTGATGAAAAAAGACTTAGTGCAATTCAGGAGTGAGGTAGGATAGAATAAATGAAGCTAGGTGAAAAGAAGCAAGGAATTCAAGATGTTATCATATTTGTCATAGAACTTTGGGTCAGGTCCCTGCTCAATTTCATACAGAGGCAAGTTAATCACTCAAGGAGTATCTATTTCATGAGGTTTATTTGCTCTAAATTTACCTAGTCTATGTCATTCCCCTTTAAGACTGTGGACACCAAGATGAAAGTAAAGTGACTTTCAGAATTTCCAGGAATACCCAAGTCCCAATTTCAAACAACATGCAGTTCCAGACTCCCCAGGAGCAACACCTATGATCACCTCCGATTCCAGTAAAACCAGAGCCTCACAGTCCACCCCATGATGAGGTCACCCCCGAAGGCATAGTCATCCCACGGAAACCAAACTGCCCCTCAGGCCATAAGGATTTCTCCGGAGCTGTGAAGCCCACACTGACATAACGATCAACTGGAACCTGACCTTCCTCAGCTAATCCTTAAAAGCTGACCTCGAGCTTTTGTGAGTGGGCCATTCAGATCCTCTCCACCATATTCCCCCTTCTTTTCTAACTCTGCCTGATAAATTTGCCTGTACCCCACACTGTTGAGTCATGGAAATACTTTTTCCATGATCAGAGTCAAGAACCTATTTGGCAGGGCAAGTTGAGGTACCCAACTCTTAGCTGAGGGACCTCCTCCGAGCCTGTCTGGTGACGGGAGAAGCAGTTTGATAGTTGCGGAGTATTTGGGGGCTACAGGACAGTAAACCTGTACTAAGTGCAATTCTACTTTCATATCCCAAAAGCTGGCCTTGCCTCGTGTAACAACTAATTAATCAATTCACAGAGAAAGAGGAAAAAACAAGTACGAAAAAAGAAAATAGTTAAAACCTCCATGTCTAAGGTAAGCAAGCAAGGAAAGGGAAAGAAAGCAGAGAGGGAATGAAAACAAAATGTGGGATGATTATGAAAAGTAAAAGAATTATAGAGTTGCAGATGTACATACAGTGATGCTTATAATCACCATGAGAAGCTAAGGACAGAAAATAGTTGAATCCCTGCCTCTGCATAGGAATGCAATACTTTAATTAAAAGTATGTGGCGGACTGACCTATAGGAGCACTGAAAGTATGTCCAGGATATAAAAGAGCTGCTCTTAGACATGGTGGCACACTCTTGAGGCAGGAGGTTTGCAGGTTCAAGGTTAGCCTAAACTATACAGCGCAACCCTATCTCCAAACAAAGAAAGATACTAAAAAGGCAACGTGCAGAACAGCAAGTAGACCAAGGTGCAAACTTTCAAAAATTAGAGAAATTATGTGAAAATGAACTCATAATGTCCTCAGAGGTGCTAGAATTACAATGCATTTCACATGATACATGACATGGATTAGAATTCTGAAATATACACTATTCTCATACACACGGAAAAAGATAAATGGAGAAAAAGAAAACATGAACTCAGGCCTTGGAAGCCTACAGAGAATATCAAAGTAAAGCAATGTATTCATACTATGGCCTCTCAGTCCCTTCACAGGACAGGATACACAACCCCCAAAGAACACAAACTCGAAACAAGAAGAAGCACATGCAGTGACACGGACATTTTTAGTCACTTTGAATTCACTTACCTGTTGAGCAGGGAAAATTTCATTGCCTTTAATATTATCACAGAAAAGATTTTCTTCTTTAATTTTAATGTCACTTGTTACAAAGATATTTCTAAGAAAGAGGTATAAGAGGATAGAAGAAGTCTCTGCCAAAATATCTGAACGTAACCTGCAAAAGAAGGAAATGACATCACAAGTAGAAATGCAGGACTTACCTGACCTGTGAACCCAGCCTTTTAGATTCATTTCTATTAAAAAAAAAAAAAAAGATTCATTTCTCTCAGTAGCTACACCAGCAACAAAAGTGTATGGAATAACTACTCTTATACCGCTGTTTAAATTAAAATTTAAGATTATCCTTAAGTCCACAACTAAGAAAGTTAAGCTGCTAAAATAGTAGGTCACAGACACACACACACACAAAAAAATAGTGTGAAAGATTTCTGATTCTTATATGTACAGCTATTCTATCAATTCAACAAAATCACTGTAGAGGGGCTGGGGATATAGCTCAGTGGAATAAGCGCTTGCCTAGCAAGCGCAGGGTCCTGAGTTCAATCCCCAGTACCACAAAAAAAAAAAAAAAAACTATCACAAAATCACTGTAGGATTGAAAAACAGGCCCAGCGTTTCCATTAATGAACTTTCTAAAACTAAGGGTCATTTACAGCACACTCGGCTATGATGAAAGACACAAAGACTTCGTAGCTCTTAGATTCTTCCCAATTACCTTCCCTAAAGAGCTGTCAGCAGTGCCAACCACGGGCAAAGCTGTGGGATCTGCGCTCTTCTTTTTATTTGCAAGATTCCTGCCCTGGCCCTCAGCGGGAGACAAACCTCACTCTGAAGCTTCAGCGCCATCCTTTTGTCTTCTACCAATCTCCACAAAACAGGAGATTCGATATCAGCAATTCACGCGTGCAGCTGACCACCACCAGCTTACACTCTGAACTTGTCTGGGCCAGGACAGCGTGAGGTTCACCACCCCTCCAACTCATACTAAAATTTCTTCTTGCCCTTCCTGGTGAGCTTCAGCACCCTGACCCATGCATTTGGTTCACTCTACTACTTCCTGGCTCCATTTCCTCCCTGCGCTACTCAGTCTTCCCAAAAGTAACCTTTCTAGCGCTTTAAGTTCTGTTTCCTATTCATTTCATGCAATAATTACTTTGCCTGACCTCTCAGAGCTGCCACTGTCTAATTTTTCTAACCCTCCCACAATAATCACTTATTCCTTTATTCATTTATTCATTCGAATTAGCATTTAGTGATTGCCTACTGTGTGCAAGTCATCATTCTAGGCCCTAGAATATAAAGATGAAACAAAGGAGTCCTTAGCCATTAAGTTCCTCTGCTTCCCTGCAAATCCGTGTTATATGATATCAGCTGAGTCATTAGTGTTTCTTGTTTTTTTTGTCTTTTTGAGACAGGGTCTTGCTATGACCCTGAGCTCACTCTGTAGCCCAGGTTGGTCTCGAAGTTGCAATGATCCTCCTGCCTCAGCCTCCTGGGTGCTGGGATTACAGGCGTGCGCCACCATGCCTGGCTCAGTAATGTTTCTGAATAACACATCTATTTCCCCTGGATGCCTTTTGTTCAGTTCACATAGAAACTGTTCCAAACCCCCTCCCTCGTTCTCTGCTCCACGTGCCCTTATGCCCTCCTAGCTCTTCCATCACACCGTGCTCACCTCCTGAGTTGTTCTGTGTATTTAGTCTCTCACTCTCCCCGGCTCCCTAACCTCCATTCTCCGCAATTCTTCCCCCATTCCCCCTCTTCTCCTTCAAGCGCCGTTCCTTCCCTCTTCTCTTTCCCACTCAGCTTCATGTGTCTTTGCTTGTTCTGATTCTCCAATTCCACTTACTCCTTGGCCAACCGCAAAGTGACTCTGGCCCCTCACACCGCAGAAACAGCTCACTTGAATTTACCGATGGCCTCTTGATTGCTAACTCTAAATGCTTCTCAGTTTTTACCCTTCTCAACTTTTTCTCTGTTGCACTGTATTGCATATGACCTTGCACTAGAATTGGATTTGCCTGCTACGTCCTCCTGAGGATTCCCTGGAAATGCACTTTCCTGGGTTTTTATTTCTTGGGCAGCCTACTTTTGATATCCCTCCTTGGTTCCAGCTCTTGTTTCTGCCCCTTAAATGTAAGCAAAGCTCAGGGTTAGTCCCAGGCTTTGATCTCTTCTGCCAGTCATTCCCTGAGAGACAGTGCTCCTTTTCAAGATTTTAATGATGACCTCCATAGACTGCTTCCAAATCCCTCCCTCTACCCTAAACTTCCTCCTGAATCGCAGCACTGTCTAAGTACATCTACTGGCATCTCATATCCACAAAGGCATCCCAAGTCAAAATATACTCACAATCAAATTCATTATCTTCCTCCAAATGCATGTGCAGCCTCTCTTGTCCCCTTAGAAAATCACAGGCTTCCCAGTCTGTCAACAGTAGGAATTCCAGTCCCTTTTCACTCCTTTCTCTCTTAACCCACCAGTTATATAAAATCTAAGTCCTATGTCCCGCTTCTAAAATGCCTCTCATGTCCTCCACCCACCCCCCAGCACCCAGCATCCTCACATGTGGTAAATACTAACTCTACTTTTGTTTAACAGAAATGGAATGATGCTTGTAATGTAAATATGTATTATCAATACCTTGCTTCAACCATTATTGTATCTTTAAGCTCATTATCTTTGAGAAGCAAAGGGTTTAGTCTTCTCATTAAAAAAATTTCAGGCATTAACAAACAAGGAAGATGCTTGTTTTGAACTTTGGTGTGTTGCATCAGCCTGAAATTATACTAATGGTCATTTGGGAACCTGCTCTTAAGCTTTGTTCTTTGAGGAAAAACAGGATCATAGTCAAAAGACATCCGGCAGCTTCAGATGGCTTCCACAGCTTATTCGTACCTGATGATGGTTTAATCCTAGGAGTCTCTAGAGCAAAGGAAAACCTTTGTATTCTAACATCCACCACTGGACGCTACCTGACCTTCACCCCCACCTGACTTTGGTCTGTTATGAAATTCTCTACATAATATTTGTGTTTTCTGGCATAGCTGATACCACTTTGGTTACTATTTGGGATTTTTGATCCAGAACCTTCATGCACATGCCTTCACTATTTTCTATGATTCTAGCAAGAGCTCAATATATCGGAATGTATACACTCCTATTATAATTCTGATAGACACAGATTTACAAGGGCTACCTTGGGGCTGGGGATATAGCTCAGCAGCACTAGCACCTGCCTGGGAGGTGCAAAGTCCTAAGTTTGATTCCTGGTACCAAAAAAAAAAAAAAATACAAAGGCTACCTTATCATGAAATTGAAAATAAATTCTCATCTTCAGTAGCCCAACATCTGTATTTTTAGTAATGTACATGAATTAATACCTTAAAATAATATGTCTGATTACCTTTTCTGTGTAATCATCATCATGTTGCTTACACAAAGATAGGACTGCTCATGCGGAGATGGAGAAGCAACAAAGTAATCCCAAACCGGAGAGAAAACTTTCTTAGCCAACTCATAGTGGCCAACCTGATAGGCAACCTGCAACAAAACCAACACGAGCGCGTGCGATATTTGTGTTTGAGGAATTCGTGTTTTAGGCAAGCATCCTGGTAGGGTTCTATCCCACACAAGTCTCACACATACTCCTTCACACTGGCTACTCTGTTCGACCGAGCTACGGTGAGGGAGCAGCCACCGGCAAGGGAGACAGACACATTTTGAAATCTCTTTTCTTTCTAAATTGCATGGAAATTTGAAACTCTGTAAGGATGTTTTAAATCCTCATAAGCAAAACAAAGACCACATCTGAGCCGAATTAATTTCATTTTCATCTACGCCGGCAGTGCGCTGCATTCATTATAGATACTGTTACAATGAACAATCTGTTCCAAGAGAAACAATCCCATTTCCCAGTCAGTATGTGAGAAATACCTCATTCTTTTCCCATTTGACTGACACTCTCAGAGCTTTTGTTCAACCGAGGGTTCACCACTGAAAAGAGTAAAGAATAAAGCAGAAATGCTTCTAAGAAGCCATGGTTCTTTCAGGATTAACAAATTCAATGTTAAGCAAAATAAATCATTCCACTGATGACAATTAGAAGGTCAGGAGAAAAAAAAGTTATCAGCTTACCTATTTCTTTTGTAGAATGTATTTATTTAAATATGACTGTTAAAGATTATTCTATTTAAATGCATATATAACAGTACGAAATCTCACCAAGTTATGTGCTGCTTCAAAACCTTTGTGGGAACAGGTAAGGGATCATGTAAAAATGCATTAATTGAATTAAGGATATAAATGACATGTTACTGGACTATTTTCCACTCAAAGGCCAGAAGTTTTCTAATCTACCAAAGAGTTATTCATAATCAACCCACCAGCTGACCTGGTCCTCAGGAAACTTTTATGGAGTTTCTCCTCCGTGCTAAGCACTGGAGGCATAGCTTCTTCAAAGATTAGAGATAGTTTCAGACACTGTGTAACTGGCTGGGACCAAGGTAAAGGCATGACCTGCCTGAAACCATAGAAAAGCCATAAAGAATAACACAATCATTGTGAAGGCTTCGGAAAACAGAATGAAGCCTTCCAGGGGGACACAGAGCTGAGCAACACAGTTCAGACCGAATCTGAGGAGAGAGTGGAGAAATGGCTCCATCTGAGTTTGAAGAAAAATGGGCATACAATGGAGAGGTTGAAATGGGTCAGGAATTCTGCCCAAGAGGCATGAAAACCAGGTGGACCACGTTTGCACACCAAGTCCTGGACACTTTACACGCACTGTTCTGCTGACTCCTCATCACAGCTCTGTGCTGTGCCCTCTCTTAGTCTCCCTGCGTTGTGGATGAGAAAACCGGGGCACTGAGATGCTGAGTTTTCACACACAACCTAATGAGAGTCCTATCGCACGCAAACCTCATACACAGTAAAGGTAGCGGAGCCAAGTCTCAGACTGGTAAACAAAGGGTTTCTCCGGATTGCACCCTTCAAATAAAAGTCGGACTAAGTTGCCACAGCATGTAATTCTAAGACTTACCACAGAAAAGAACAGATGACGTGTAAGAGGACGGACAGATCTGCAACTGACGCTTCTTCCATCTTAAAATGCTGTAAAACCTTCCCAAACTAATGTTATTTGTTTAATTAATGGACGTTGCAAAACAAGAAAAGACACTATATGAACACCGAGGTTTATGAACTCCAGAGGCCTAGCAGGTTTTTAACCAAGGCGTGCCATGACATAACCATGTTCGTGGATGGCTAACCTGAGAGTGTTGTGTAAAATAAATTTTAAGAGGGGCTGAAATTAAAACAAGAAAGAAGCACTAAAAGACTAAACAAGTTATGAAGTACAAGAGACCCTCTTCCTCCTCCAGATGGAACTCTCACTCGGCTTCCAGAATTTTATGTACTAGATTCTCTTTCTCCAAAGTGCACATGTCCTCTCAGGTGCCTTTACTAGTTCCTCCTCTGTGTCCCATTCTTCGTACTGATCTGCCTCGGGGCTCATTCAGCCTCTGACCCTCTCCTTTCCTCTGTCTACACTCATTTCCTTTGCAATGCCACCCAGTCCCATAGTTCTAATTATCGCATAACTATTCTCGAATCCTTCCCGAAATTCTCCCTCAAACTCCAGACTCATACAGCTTACCTCACTGTCCCACGCTCCAAACTGAACTTCTGATCACCACCTACCCAAAACTACAACACCCACAGCCTTCCCCAATTTTGTCCACGTCGATTCTCTCCTTCCAAATGGCCAGCAAATGCCCGAGATTCGCTTTATATTATTAAATATTCACTGGGGCTATTTCCTTTCCACTTTATATTTTTCCCTCAGGAGCTCTCACTAGCTTTCTTCAAAACAGATCCAGGATCTGGCCACTTCTCATCACATCAACCACCCTCACCCTGGCCAGGCCACCTGCCTCTCTCACTGAATAGAAGCAAGAAATGGTCCCTCTTCCTTCTCCCCTTACAGTCCATTGCCAACTTAGCAGCCAAGATAAATCCTTAAAAACAGAGCTCACATTATGTCGTATCACTGCTGACGGTCAAGGTAAAAACCAAAGTCCCCCTAATAAGCTGGAAATCTGTGCATGATCCACTCCCTACCACCATAAGCCACTCCTCTTGCACCTCTCTGACTCGGGCTCCCCTTCTCCAAGGGTCCCTATACCCTGGCCATGCCGGCCTCCCTGCTGTTCACGGGACATAGCAGAAACACTTCTGAACACCTTAGGCCCCTGTTCTAGCCCCTCCTTCTGGAAAACGCTCTGCCCTCAGAGGGCCACTCCCTCAGCTCCTGCAAGTCTTGGCCCGGATCTCCCGCTCCTTGATCACGCTGCGCAGTGACTGTCACCTATCTGCCGCTTCCCCACCTCACACTCCCAACTGCCCCCCCATACCCTACTCGCTCTGTAGGACTTGTCCTCTCCTGGCATACTGGGCTTTACTACTGACTGCATTTACTGTCTCTGTCCTATCTCCTACCATATTTTGCTCACTTTGTTGAGAACAGCAACTCTCAAAGTATGATCCCTGGGCCAGGAGCATCACCTGGGAACTGGTCAGAAACACAAAATCCTCATCTCCCTGGTCAAACGGCACTTCAGATTATCCTGCTGCACACACAAGTTTTAGAATCACTAACCTGGAATAATGCCTGGCACAGAATAAGCACTCAACAAACAATGGGTCAAAAAATTTACAAAGCCTCCTTTCCTGATAATTTTCCACTCCCCACAGAGGAGGATGCTCAGCAGTTGTCCTGTACTGTAGCATGGTTGATTGGGCCAGGTTGAGTTCTCCACTCCAAGGGAGTATGTCACAGCCCCTTGGCAAAGCAAGATGGGCCGCCACTCAAGGTCAAGGCCGATGACATTAGTGCACCAGGAGGACTTTCGAGAAAGCTCATCATTTACACAAGACACTCCTGGGGAGCAAAAGGGAGGGCACAGACAGGTCTGAATTTGCTTGGGCAAAGCAGAGAAAGTGGGCCGGGCATCTCCAGGGGCTGAGGAGTAGGACTGGAGAAAGGCCATGCCAGTTAGAAGCTTCAAATTCCCACAGGCACCAAAAGAGAGGACAAGTTCACAGCCTTTGAATCAGCTTCCCACATGCAAAGGAAAAAGAAGTGAGATTTAAAAGCAACTCAGTGGTTAAACATCAAGAATGAAGCCCGACTCTTCATTATGCAGAGTGAGCCAATTAGACTCTTCCTAATCAAGACTAGAAGCTTGATTACAAATTCCTAGAAGGCTGGCCTAGTTGGTCTCTGCACCTGAAATTAAGGAACATGTAAAACTTCCGGATCCCACATTTGTCCTCCACAGACACAGAAGGAAAGAAACTCAGTATTTAGAGAGAGAGAAAGAAAAGAGATGTACAGAGAGCGCCACAGGCAAAAGACCGACAGCTGCCCAGGCCCGGGCAGTGCCCACCCCAGGCTGGTTCCCTGCCTACGGTTGAGATCTCGGCTCCATGTTTAAGTGAAAATTACCTCAGCAAAGGCCGTCGTTATAGTGATGAGACGAACAAAGGGGACATTTCACAGGAAGGAGGGACAAGGTGCAGCACAGAACCTGGCACAAAGCGGACGCGGAGTAAATCATTCACCTGTAAATAGGTGAGCAGAGCCTCATCAGACTCGGAGGATGAGAGAGAAGAGAACTGAGTCCTCTTAAGGAATTGTTCGTCACCTTTTACCCATAATTCTGCGGTTTGTTTTTCAAGTTTGAAGTCATGGACAAAGTGCAAACCTTCACGGATCAAAGAGTTTTAATGAATTCATCTGTGACGTGGGAACATGGAGTGGCCTGCCCCCCCCCGTCCCTGCCGGTCCTGGGACTGCTGACAGTGTCTGCGCGCGGCTAACTCCGACCAGGATGACCAGCGGACCGACACGAACCCAGGCAGAGAACAAAAGAAGACTGGTAGAGAAGAGGTGCCGCGAGCAGAAGGAAGGGAGCAGAAGGAAGGGAGGAGGCTGAGAGAAGACGGGAGCAGAGAAAGGACCAGAACTGGGCAGCAGGATGCAGGCGCCACAGGGTGGGCATCCCAGAGCTGGGCAGGGTCAAAGAGAGACACAAGCCTGCCCAGCGTCAGGCTAACTATCTGCTATGGAAGGAATCCTGAGGAAATTTCTATTTTTATTTTTCCAGGAGTGGAAATCAAACTCATGACCTCAAGCTTGCCAGGCAAGCGCTTATGCCACTGAGCTATATCCCCGGCCCCTGAGGAAATTTCCTAACCTCCTTTATACACTTTTCCTAGAACACAGTGGGACTGGCAGGAAAAGGATCAAATTAATCTCAGTTTCTTTACCTTTAAAATGAAAGTAATCATATCATCTCAGAGTTATTATAATCAGTAGAATAATGAATTTTTTAAGTTTTCTTTTCTTTCTAATTGGCAAATAATAATCATATACGTTTTTAGGATCGAGTGTGATATTTTATAAATGTATATACATTGTGGAGTGATCAGATTAGGCTAATTAGCATATTTGTCATCTCAGATACCGTTTCTTTGTGGTGAGAACATTTAAAATCCTCATTTTTAGCTATTTTAAGATATTAAATATGTTATTATTGGCTCTATTGTAGATCTAGCCCTTCGCTTATCTAGCCCCAACCCCATTCTACTCCACTCTGTGAGCTTCACCTTTTAGACTCCACACTTAAGTGAGGCCTTATAGCATCTGTCTGTGACGGGCTCGGGCTGCATTTCACTTAAGGCCCTCTAGGTTCCTGCACAGACCCTCCTGTTTCCATCACAGAAAAATGCCGTTAGCACCACAATGAGATATCACCTCACATTAACGATGACCAGGATGACGAATTATGAACGCCTGGCACACCACTGTGTCCGTTCACTATTTGACGTGAGTATGCATTAATACCATACAATGTGGCATGTGGTCCTCTATCCACTTCACAGACTTGAAAAACAGGATGGAACAACTTTTCTAAAATCATTGTCTCTAAAGTCAAGACTAGAATCCGCTCACAGATTTCTACTTCTCTACGTCCTGCATCACGTTACCCAGCCATTCCCAACTTAAAGGAGAGTAACAAAACAGAGCAAAACCAAAAGGGAAGGGAAATAGTCAGCAAAAGACTATAATTCCAAAAAATTCCTTAAATATTTTCCAGACAGATTAAATTACTAGCTTCTTATGTTAATGGAAAAATCTGTCAAAGATTCCCTTGACTTTATTAATGATTTCAGACTAATGTTGACTAAAAGTTCAACCTAAAATCCCAAAACCAAGTTAATCATACACATTTATTAAAATATCTCCATATTCTACTATGAAATATTTATGATACTAGGCTTTAAAGAACTTAATTGTCCTGAAACTAAAAACTAACCATCCTCATGAAAATTAGATTACACTTCCAAAAGAAAGGTATATTAAGCTAAAATTTAACAGCTTAAATTTAAGTTATAAATTATGGGGGTGTAATAAATGAGAAAGTTTTGCTTTAAACGCTTAACATTATGAGAAAGAATGCCCATAAACTGTCACAAATGAGTTACACAGCTGTAAATATACTCTCAATAAAGAAATACAGGTCATTACTTTGTGACACTTCTCATTATCCCAGCAGTATAGCTTGGACTTAGTTTTATTAACTTTCAATGAAAGTTCTGCCAAATGGAGCTCAAGAGTCAAACCACTCCCTGGAGAAAAATTAGGCCTTGATGAAATATTCAGTTCCTCACAATAACTCCATCAGTGCAAATTGGGGAACAGATTAAATTCCAAAGAAATCACAATCCCAGAAAACCATGAGCCAATATGACACGTAAACCAATGCTAGACAAATCCTAGCAGTTCTCTCAATTTGATTTCCTTTGAAAAATGTGATGATATATAATGCCACTGAGAGCTAAGTTTACAAGACTGATCAACTGTTATGATGAAAAACAGCACAGTAGAGATATGACACGATTTAGGATAACCATAAGCTCTACACCCAACAATACCCTAAGATTACATGCTTAGGACCCAGGTTAAGGATCACTTTTGCATCCTCATCCATGGTGGAATGGTTTAAGTCAGACAACAGCTATTTCAGCATAAAACATCAATTCATGAGCATGTCCACGAGGAAGAATGCTATTGGTTCAGTATCTCCTGTGTGGTCAGTCAGATGTGAAACATTTGATACGCATAATTCCATTTCACACTCATATTACCCCTGAGAGATACTTCTAATATGATAGTTTCACTTGGATTCCCTCTTCGCAGATGAAAATTCCTTCCTCAGTACCACACAGCTACTGTTAGGGGTTAGAATTTGAACTCAAGTCTGTCTCTATTGTCCAAGAAAGTTCCCACCTCTGAATTTATCCTAAGAAAGTAATCATGGGTACAAGAAAAGATTTGTAATGGTATGCACCATAGTTTCTTCATAAGACCAAAAGACGAGAGTGTCTAAATGCCAGAGATAGGGCTCAGTGGCACAGTGTCTGCCTGGCAAACACAAGGTCCTGAGTTCAATTCCTGGTACCAAAAAAACAAAAAGTGTCTAAACGACCAGCAGTGAAGAGTTACTAAATAAACTATGATATACCTGTAAAATTCAATGCCGTAGTTATTTTGGAAGAATTCCTAATGGAATGACAAATGCTAATTACATATTAAATGGCAGGTTATAAAGTAACATGTATATCATGACTTAAATTACATGTTATATATGAATTCATATACATAAAATGTAGTTTATCAGTATCCCTGGCCTCTACTCACTAAATACCAGTAGCACCCTGCTAGGTTGTGACAATATTTTCAGACACTGTAAAGACTGCTCTGGGGGTAGTGAGAACTGCTACTCTGTAAGATAAGAAATATTTTTTTAAAAAACTTTTCTCCTATACACATTTCAGTACTTTGCAAATTTTCTACAATTATTATGTGTTACATTCGTAATCTGAGAGGATATTATTTTAAAAAGCAAACTTACTAATAGAAGAAAAAAATGATTCATATTTTATCAGACTAAACTGCAATCATGAAACTGGCCATTACATAAGCTTTGGAATATCTGCCGTGATTTTCTTCCATCAGAAATTAGCAAATTCTTAGCAAAACGTAATAGAAAAATAGCAGAATTCTCCTCTACCTGTACCAGGTACATTCGAGCAGTGACAGTGGAAAGAGATGGATACACCAGGATCGGCTTAGTCGTCTCCCCAACTGCGTCACCAACGAGCCTCCCATTAGAACAATAAGCAGCAATTGCAAATATGTATTTTTCATTAGCTTCTAAACCTTTGACTTCAAAAATGCTTTTACCATCAGCTGGTATCTAGTAACAGAACACATTTCAAGTTACACAGGGAAAATTAAAATAATGTGACTTTTAACATTATAGGTGAAAATAATCCACTGTTGGATTTTAGTTATGACTCAAGTCAAAATTAGAGTGGATTCACTGAAATATTGACTTTGTAAGAGGAAAAAAAAACCTCTTTGCTCTTCACGGGGCCTCAGTGAGGTTTCTGACATGGAACGCGACGTACCGCTTCTCCTGAGTTCGGGAGATGAATATTGTTTAGCCTCACTTTTCCATAGCTTCCTTCTGCTTTACAACCCAAAATGCAGTACCAGGCCACCTGCCGGAGAGAGAGACGAGCACATCACCCGTAGTCTGCATCCAAGGCGTTTGATGTGTTTTGTCCCCATGTAGCAAAATGAATGCTTTTAGAAATGAAAAAGTAACATTTGTGTTTTACAATATGAAGTCTAAGTTTATAAAGACATCTAAGTTTAATCTTACAAAAGCAAAGACAAATACAGGACAGGCGGAGCTTACCTAGGACAATCAAGACCAACATGTTATTCACTATCAATTATTCTACCATAGCTGGATGGTTCCTATGTGCTAAGCATCTCAGGAGACTGACACAGATGCTAGTGTTCACAGCATCCCTATGAGATGGAATTACTGTTACCATGGTAAATAGAGATACTGAAATGCTAAACAACCACCCCAAAGCAAACAGTGGCAGAAGCTGACGCCAAAGATGAATTAATCTGGGTGGACTCAAAAATGACCTGATGGAAGAAAGAACACCACTGAAATGATTGTCATATTGGATCATAATAACAGAGGACAAAAAAGAAAGCAGAAAAAGAAGCAAGATAGCATAGTAATTGAAATTAAATATAGAGGGGCCAGGGATATAGCTCAGAGGCACAAGTGCCTCCCTGGCAAGTGTAAGGTTCTGAGTTCGATCCTCCTGGTACAAAAAATAAATAAATAAATACATAAATAATAAAAAATAAAATTAAATATAAGTATACATAATATAAACATAGTAGTAGAGTTTGCATGGTAGAATAGTAAGATGACAAATCATTTTTTTCTCCAGTTTATAATTGCCTGAACCATGACATTACTTGGATAGTTTTAAATAAAGACATAATCCAAGCACAAGGTGTGAAGCTCATAGAAACAACCAAACTTAAAATTGACTAAATAGTTAGACAGTGGGTCTTTTTTGCCAAGATGTCAAAATAATGGAGATATATCATCAGAATGACCCCTACGTTCACTGTAGGGTAAAAGGGATCAAGCTGATGCCAAAGGGAGTGGTTTATGAACAAGCCATAGGGCCAGGGAGATAGCTCAGCAGCACAAGTGCCTGCTTGGCAAGCACAAGGTCCTGAGTTCGATTCCAGGTACAAAAAAATGAACAAGTCATCCTGTGGGGGTGATGGAAGTCGGTCATCACTCTCTCTCTCTCAACTCCTAAACTACAGGGAAAGCAAGAAAGAAGGCAAAATGTAATCTTCTCTAAGAAATCAGTGCCTTGGACAGTTTGCACCTGCTCCTCCTTCTTCCAGGCCAAAAGACAAATTCCAACAGGGTTTAATCTACACCAGTGGGTCTCAACCCTGCCTGTGCACCAGAACCACTTTTTAAAAACATACTTTGTACAGAACCATCCATTTTCTTAAATTGCTTCCACGAATTAAAATTTCTAAGTAACTGGCCTTTTGTGTTTCCAAAGAAAATTTCTCAGATGATGGCACAACTAATGAAAAAACACTAAAAATTGTTACATGCACAACTAGTGAAAGGTCAGAGAGATCTAAGGGCAGAAAGGACACTGGAGAAACCAGGAGACCGGGAGGGAAAATCTGGTGAGACTTATGGGAAAAAAAATGGGAGTTAATTTCCCTTGATTTCTCAGGCAAAAAAAAAGTACAGTGGAGGGGACCGTGTTATATGACTTAGGTTGTTGTTACTCTAAATTATACCACATAAACCAGAGCTGGGAGGATAAAATTCTCTCTAAAAGCATTTTTACAAGCAGATTTTACATCTTTGCTCCACTGATGGAAACATCCTAGCTTCCGTAACTCTTAAGAAGCATGTGTAATTAGAATCTACGTAAGAATACAGGCATCGTGAACAAATCACTAACTTTAGAAGTAAGATTTTATAAGTAATGTTAATAATATTATTTTCAATTATGAAAACAGATTTTAATGAAACAAATGCCTTAAGAGGTTTTGATGGGAAAAGATGGCTGAAGCCACAAAGCAGAAAACGTACTCAAGCCCATACCACCACCTAGTGGTGCTTTGGGACAACTGTCATTTACATCTTCTTAACTATGCGCCAACTGACAAGCACTACAACTGCAGATCAAATATGCGAGGCCTATCTTCCGATTTCCAAGCATTCTAAAACAAAATAAGAAGTCATTGGATTGAAATACATAAAAAATAACATTTTGGCTAAGTAAACCAAAATACTGGAAAACAAGCAAAAATGTGGTAAATCATGTAGATTTCATTCTGTACTATTTTTTTCTTTTCTCAGAAATCAGAGAAGCCCTATACTTAAACAGGCTCTAAAACATTCAAAGTTGAACTTTAGAACTGCTCTCAGGGCTGGGGATATAGCTCAGTGGAATAAGCGCTTGCCTAGCAATTGCAGGGTCCTGAGTTCAATCCCCAGTACCGCAAAAAAAAAAAAAAAAAAAAATTAAAAAGAACTGCTCTCAGTAGAAGTCATACATTGCTGGGGAGATAGCTCAGCAGCTCAAGCTCTCTGCCTGGCAAGTGCAAGATTCTGAGTTCGATTCCCAGTACCAAATAAATAAATAAACAATAAACAGTAGGAGTCATACATTGGAGCATATTTGGGTGTAAGGTGAATGTCACATATAGCTCCACAATTTAAAAATCCTATAAAGGTGGTGGCATTGCTTCTGACTCATGTCCCTCTCCCCCTAGTCTGGAGTTCCTTAAAGAATGGGACCACATTTCACTCATTTTTAACTTTACGCTTTAATTGCCTAATGTGGAGTTTGATAGATTACACACATTCAATAAATGCCCATTGGATGGAATTAATGAAAAAAATCACCAAATAATGTAATCATAGTCTATAACTCCACTATGCGCTTTGACAAATTTTACTATGTATGTTTAACACAGGTAGTGGTGAGACACCAGTTGATATATCAGGTGGCTAGGGTTATTGCTTGTTTGTGTTAAAAGAACCCACATTTATTTGCAAGATCTTTGGGCAGAACCTCCATGCTCACCACCTCCAAATTTCCACACCGCCATCAAGAGCTGCCTCACCCCCATCAAGGGCTTTGAGAGGGACCCCTCCCTCCTCAGCTGTCTGCCCCCTTGCAGAGGGGCCTCCGTACCGAGCTCACCCTGCGGACGTCAGCACTCAGTTCTAGCACGGTGACAAGGACGCAGTAGAAGAGCTACCTTGCTATTGTTTCTGCTTACTGTGTATCAGGGTAGAGGACAGCTATGCAGAACATTCCACAATGGCACAACAGGGGAAATGTCATGAAGGAACCAAGTCATTACAATAGTAATCTGCTGTTCAGCACTTATAATTAAGACTATTCGGGTCCTATAGGCAATAAAAGCATGAGTCACTACAGTCCTCCAAGCGCTTACATTGTTTTGCAAGAAGCACAGATCATAACGGGCACCATACCTTAGCATCTGAAATAAACGGAGCAGGTTTGAGGGTCACAGAACAGTGGGTTCTGGAGAGGAGGATCGGTGGAGGAGGGATTCTGCTTTTCTTTGTCTTCAAACTTTGCAAATGTTTCTGATATGAAAACAGTGCATTTTGTTCTGCTTCAGTCTTCTCAATTAAAGAGTATGCTTCCTATAATGAAGTGTGAAAATAGAAAAATACATCTCAAGACCTTGAATGCCCTTGATATCTGCAGAATGTTCAATAACATTATCTTAAAAAATAACAGCTGTCTTTCTCTATGCAGTTTATTGAGTCTCAGAGGCGCACACATATACTTGAGTGATTTTACAGGATTAGAACATGGCTACTAACTAAGGCTAAGCATCATCATCAGTGACGTCGTATTCACATATCTAAAGGTAATTATCACACATTAACATGAGACATTTACCTTTAAATCAAAACCTCAGCATATCTGCTCCCATACCTAACTAAGCTCTAAAAGCTCATAACAAAGCCATGTACATTTACATGGATGCCCCATACACCTCCCCTTCATGTAGCTTGAGGTGTGACTATTAGTTAATAAGGCTACTGGTGTATGTGGTTTGTGAAAGGACTCTGATTCAGAGTTTCTTACTACCAGCATGATGAAATAAAATGGAGAAAAAATAATATTCTGTAAGCCTGAGGGAAAGGCAATCACTTTCTGAAAAGGTTATACACAGAAACAACACACAAAACAAAAAGATAAAATCATATCCAACAATATTTCAAAAGCAAAGCTAAATATATTGGCAGTAGTATATAAATTTCCCAATAATACTTAACATATAGGAACTGCTCAATTAGTAGTAGCAGTTAAAATAATTTAAAATAAACACTATTTTAGTCTTTGTAGCCTCAAGTAAATGCGCTTTATATTTGTTTTTACTTTCCTAAGATATTTGAACATTTGAACATGTTAACTGATTTTTTAAAACTCCATGCATTATGAAAGTCCTTTCTTCAAATCACTAGAAATATTAATTTTAATAACAAGCATTTCAAATAGCCCAAATATGACAGTCTTAGTGCTAGTAGTGAAGTACTAAAAGAAATGTCAGTAAAACCTAGGAGACAGAATGCCACCCTTCCATTTTATTCTGGAAGTTCTGCCCAATTTAACAAACACAAGAGAAAAAACCCTAGAAATGAGAAAGTAGCATATTTTTCTACCAAATTCCGAATTTATTTCACTTGATACAAAAGCCTGTGCTGTTTCCTCTGCAGGAGAAATGTTGAGCTTAAAGTTTTCATTTAGAAATCTGGACCTTACACTCAAAAGAGAGCCTGAGACCGGAGACAGGATCTGAGAATGCCTCCAAGAGATGTCTAAAGCTGAGGAAGTAAACCAGCTCCTCGTACAAGTGTAGATGAAACTATATGGTACCAGACATTTTTCCTAAAATAATAAAACTTGCCCTAAGTTGAGATCAGAATTAACTTCTCGTTTTCATCTTTTATTGGAATTTGAGGACATCAAGATCTAAAATCATGAATCATCATTACAATGTTATCTGGAATGGTAGTCTTTTTAATTCTGCTTGTTCTGTACAGGCAGACCTTGGAAAATATTTCGTTTGCTGGTTAAGAATCTTAGCTATCTGCGGGGACAACTGTTTCTTCAGGACTTACATGGTAACTGATTTTCTACATCCCGCATGCTGCAGACCTCAGGTATTTAGACCCAAATGCTAGCTTATATACACGTAACAGGTGTGCACTGAGACACTTAACCATTCAGGGAATGGGCCCATCAGTCTGTCAATCGAGGAGATACGATGACATGTGTCCTTCACCATCTCCACACTTTGCTCAACCAACCCAACAGAAAAAGCAAAGAACAGTAGAAAATTGATGAGAAAAATGGGGGAAAAAAGGGCCTGGTCTACTTGCTGAGCAGGCGGTGTCAGAAAAAGACTGACCAGCCGAGGAAACACCCAACGCACGGCCGGGCAGACGCTCACTCCCCTCTGCGACCCCCACCACGGACAACAGAGCAGCCCCAGCTCCCCAAGGACCGCAGTGCACAAAAAGCAGCGCTCCCGAGAGGGCCGAGCAAGCAGAGTCAGAGCCAGAGGAGCTACGAGCGTTTACCAGATGACTGTGGCCAGTCTTGAAGAAGAGGGAGATAAAGGTGTGACATTTTGACAACTGTGCCAAGAGAGGGGCCCGTGTGTGCCGGGCTGCGGCCGCCAGGGCTTTTCCGATGACGGGAACCAGGTGAAATCAGGGGAAGGAGACTGACGCTGTGAAACGTCCCACAGGCGGCTCTTTCGGGCTGGGGATTTGTCAGCGTTACCCACGAAGTCTGTGTTAAAATGTAAGCTGTTTCTTTCCCAAGGCAAAATTAAAATCTCTAGGAGTGGGGCTTGCACCTGTGTCCCTAACACATGTCAAGGGCAGCTCTGAATATGACTCGAACCGAGAGCCACGGATCTGGAAGAGCAAAACCACCTTCCTTCAGCGTCTACCCTCATCGGTCTCTGGTCTTCTGGCCCGGCGGTGGCTCCTCCCACACTTGCTAGATAAAGCGCAAACTTCACAGCTTTTCATCACTCTGGTCACGGCTATACTTTCTAGCCGTACCTTCCTTCCTACCCTCTCTCACAGCTCTTTACCTGTGACAAGACTGTCCATACCCCCAAACAATGAGTGTCCTGGTGGGAGGGACAGTCCTTTATCTGTTTAGGTTTTAGTCAGTGAGTTCTGAAGGAACGGCATCCCAAATTATGACAGGGAAGGACGATCTTTACTGTGACGCATTTTATTAGTACATTTACAATGTCCTGACTGGGTCTTTTAACTTCAGCCCTCTAACTCAGGCCCCCTGGCCCAATTTGAAATAGTAGAAATGTTAAAAATTTGACATAGCAGAAGTAAACACACTGAAAGACACTGAAAGAAAAGTCTAAAAAAAGTCCTCGGCTGTGATAAATCAGATAAATTCTAAAATAGAACTCAAGACAAGCCCTACTGCTAGTTAAAAATTAGAATCCTAACTTTGTGAGAGAAATCACTGAAGTGCGAATAAGGTTTCATTTACAAAAGAACGGGATTTTTTTGTGTGTGTGCCAGAATTGAACTCCTGACCTCAGCCTTGCTAGGCAAGCGCTTATGCCACTGAGCTGTACCCCCAGCCCAACAGGTTTTTTGTTGTTTTGTTTTGTTTTTTTGGTAGCGGGAATCAAACTCAGGACCTTGCACTTGCCAGGCAGGTACTTATGCCGCTGAGCTATACCCCTGGCTAAGAATGGAATTTTAAAAGGGGATTCTTCAACTAGAAAGGAGGAAATACCATTTAAAATTAGGATGGAAAAATTCTCGTGAGATCAGCTATACTCGATTTTGAGAGGGTGTCGCCAGTAAGGGTACAAATGCTGTGCATAATGACGGTGCTCCAAGGTACCAAAAGACTGCAACTGCAAGATCTGGATAGCCATCCTCCAATCAGAGATGGAGATGAGGTAGGCTTCTGTGAATGTCACATAATGGAGGGCAACAGTGACTTCACCTCCCCTCTAGCTGGCAAATGAGAAGGGCGCAGTCACCTTGAAAGAAGAACCTCTACTTATCACGGAAAGGCTCACCCAGGGAACCTGAGTGGAGAGGGACATCTACACCTTTCGGGGGCCTGGCCAAGATCCCCAACTGCCTGTATGCGGGGTGTGGCAAGAGGAAAGAGAGATAAACTTTGGAGTACATGACAGAGAGCTGGCAGGTCAGCGCCTCACGGAGGGCAGAGACAAAGATGCGCCATGCCAGCCACTGTTTACTGGGTGTGCACAATGACAGGAAGGGTCAGCGGGAGATGCAAGGCCATGGAAGACTCATGAAGAAACGGATAATCCTCGAATGGCTCAAAAGGGCAGAGAGGATCCCACGCTAAGAAGGGTCCTGCCCCAGAGTGTTTTTTTAATCTTAGCGGTTTTAGTTTAGTCTTAGTGGATGGGAGAGGATGGCCCATCCATAAAGAGTTAATGGGAAATCTCAAAAGGATGATACCCATAATCCCAGGCTTCCGCTCATCCCTGGGGAAGTATACAAAATTGGCCATCATGAATTTGTGGTCCCCAAAATGCACCAATTCACAAGGGAAATAAGTTCTGAGTGTTTGTTCACTGGTGGTTTGTGCTGTGTGTGCTGCAAAACAACTGCAGTCAAAGTACTGGTGTCTGCCTGTAAATTTCTCTGCCTGTAGTTTTCTCTGGAGAAAACGAGATTTGCCTCTTTTCAGAAGTTACCCAGTGCTCATGGAGACAGGTTGATACTAAGTACATCTGACACAGGCTTGACACCCACGGAGCAGCAGAACACTAATGGGAAGATGTAATGTGATCTTGAGGGCCTGATTAAGACAGATGTAAACAACCACCGGACTGGAATGATAAAGTGCCACACTTATGACTTATCTGCCAGGCCTCCCTGGGGGGTGTTCTGGGTTCTCAATATGACCGCAGAAGATGAGAGGTAGATTAAGTCATATCCAACAACGCTGGGAGGGAATATCGCTAAGAATAAAACACAAAATGTGTAAGATAAACCTAAGGAAAATCACAGAAAGAACATGAGAAAATTATAAAGAGAAATATAACTAAAGTAACGGAGAACAGTTCCAGAGTGCCTAACATGGAAGACAGAATGGTAACAAGACCAAGCGTTTTATGTGACAATTCCTATAGGTTCATATATATTCTCCTCCACCCCCCCAGATGGCAAGACTACGCGTTTTATCGCTGCACTTCCCTAGAACCACCAGTTTACACATGAAGAAATTAGAACCCACAAGAGCGTAAGTAGCCTGCCTAGAAAGACAGCTAATCCGCAACAGAACCACAGCCTTATCCCAGGCCTTGATGACCCTAAAGCACCACGCTATCTTGTCCTAACACAAAGCTAAATTAAAAGGAACACGGGGAGGTAACGGGGCTGATAACTACTGCGCTTTTCCTCTTACTCACTTGAAAGCGGAAAAAATCCTGGTATGTAAATATGTTAAAACCCTTGGTCAGTAGCTTGAAACCTGGGGGTTAAACATGACCTCACCGGAGAAGGAGAAAGGCTTGCTCTTTTTCAATGCATTTATTAGCTGTTATTAGTGTGTGCCTGCAGTGCATAACGGTTGCATTTCTCACAGGGAGTTGGGACAAGCACAGAACACATCTGAACTGCACTTCTGCCCTCGTCCCTCTCCACCCTGCCCAGCCCTCTTCATCTCTTGGTCCCACTTCCACTTGCAAAAGCTCTATTTCCATTTTTTCCCCTTCACTTCTCTCTTTTTTTCCATCCCTTTTAGGCTTGCTCTTACGTAAGGAAGACTTCAGTATGGAACAATTAAAAAGAGCTGAGAAGATCACTGAGGGAAAAAATATATATTCTCCTCCAACCCCCAAATGGCAAATAAGATTGAGCTAAAATGCTATACAATAGGAAAAATAATTAAGTCTAATTACTGCTAACATAGCAGAGTGATATTTAGGGGACACCAAGATGTAATTTTAAGAAATATTAAAAGCCAAGAGTTATTAAGACATTTAGTAAGTCTGGGTTTCATCATTAATGCTGGTTTCAAATTGGGACTATATCAGTATATGTTGTATCAGTTGTTAAGAAAATCCACCAGGCATGGTGGCACACACCTGAAATGCCAGCACTCGAGAGGCTGAGGCAGGAGGATTTCCATCAATTTATATGGAGTTGGTGCCTGCACGTAACACATTTTAATTCCTTTTTTTAATACCTTTTCTCTCTTCAGCTTTGTTTCTCCATCTCTTTCCATTTAAGATCCCCCTACTCTCTATTATCTAACTTTTATTTTCATCGCTGAGCAGTTTTCCAAACATGAATATGAGTTAATTTACAGTGATTTTTGTATCCATGGGTATCTGAGTTGTTTCTAGCTCAACACTCTTATAAACAGAGTTGCTTTAAACATTTATGTATAATTCATTTTGGGGTATCTATAGTTTTATTTTTTCTTATACAAACATGAAAAGTAAGATTACTAGATTACATGAAGGTGGCCTGGATTACACAGTGAGTTCAAGACCAACCTGACTACACAGGTGTCCCCTAAATATCACTCACTACATAGTGAGACCCTGCTTCAAAAAACAAACAGCCAGGCGTGGTCGCACATGCCTATAATCCCAGCATTCGGGAGGCTGAGGCAGGAGGGCCATTGGGAGTTCAAAGCCAGCCTGGGCTACAAAGTGAGCTCAAGGCCAGCCTGAATTGCATAGCAATACCCCATCTCAAAAAGACAAAAAACAAACAAAAGTTAAAGAATAAAATCATTAAAATTTAGAAAAAAAAAAAAAACAGAGAAAATCATCTGCTGAATCAGAATGCTCTTTTGAGCAGAGTTGAGGAACTATTACCAGAATTTGGAATTGTTAAAATCATCCCTACTGCACATTTGCTTAGGTTGTAACAAAAAGTACTGGAGGGGCACAGGAGGCACTAGACACAACCTTCAGTGTCTTTGCTACAGAAGCCTTTGGAAAACTGAGTCTGGATGGTCTCAGCCTGGGAGGGGTAAGATCTACAGAACACAGTGCCCGTATCGTGCTCAGGGCACAGGCTATGGCGCAAATGCAGCGCCAAACTTCCATTTCTAAAGACAGACAAACTTCTCCTTGGCTATTGTTTTTCTACAGGGCGCACATCTCAGGCTGGAGTCTCTTCATCCCTCTCCTGAAGATTCATATTCCAAGGGCGGAGCAATCGATGGGCCTCTCCAGTATGGTTAGAATTCCTCTGGGGAGCCAGTTCTACCTGAGTGTATCCAACAGGGAAGAGGAGATTCTGCTGCACCAAAAACTGCAGCAGAGAAGTCTTCCCTTGAAACCCTTAGCTCTGGGATTGAGAGCTTCTGCCTCTTGCCAGGAGTAAACTTCATTTGCAAAGATGCTGAGTGTTCCGCTGGGGGACTTCTAAGTGGCATGCAGGGCAGCAACACAGGCCTTCGTGAGTGCTGCCTGTGCTCAGAGGCAGAAGACCAGTGTCACCCTGCACTGGTTCTGGACTACCTTTTAGCGGAAACAGAGGGTACAGTGTGTAAAAGGCCAAAATGGACTTCTAGAGGTAAAACAACCAAAACAAACAAATGGGAAAAGTAACTCCTCACAACCAAGGAAAAAGAAAACAGTCGTTTCATTTGGAAAGCTGTCCATCATCTCACTTGGAAAACTGACCATTGTCATCAAAGGTTTCTCCCTCCTTGGTGACAACTTGGTGTGCCTTTGACTGGCTTGGAGCAAAACAGACGCCCAAGGAGACTATCTGCATCTTCAAGGGCAGGAAAGTTTTGAAAAACTAAAACAAGGTATGAATTATTTAAGGGATAAGAAAAGACCCAAGCTTTATACCTTTTTATGGTATCAGGTGACACATCAACTACTGATTGGGGACAAGTTTATTACAAGATCATGATAATGTAAAACCTTCTGTAATGTACCCCAGCAGAAAATGACTGCCAAGGGAGAGAAGTTTATTTGTCTCCTTTAAAGAAAGAAAGTTTGGCAGTTACTTGAGCTATAATATCATTGTTTGGGACAGAACCCTAAGGACTGGTCATTAAGCCTTAACACTTGGATAAAAACTACCAGTGTGGAGCAGAGGTGGCTACAGATGATTACAAGGCCTCAAAATAAATATTCAACACGTTCCCAGTGAGTAAAAATCCTTCTGGAGGAGCCCTCATAAAAATCAGATTCTCTAAATGCATCTCATGAATCTGTCCTGATAGGACATTACACTTACAATTTTTCTTTAGTTAAAATAGTTTCACTTAAGAAATAGAAGGAAGAGGTATAGATTGGAAATGAGCGACTTCCCCATGTCCAGGACGCCCCCTGGCCTCGGAGGCAGAAAGTGAGAGGCATAACAGGAAGTGGGCATATACCTCAGCACAGAAAGACAAGGCTGAGTCAGGATAAACCGAGATAGAAAACTTCAGAGTAGAACCGTTCTACTCTCTTTTGGCTGTTGAGAGTCCCCAGGATAAGTTCTTAGAGCGACATTTCTGAAAGAAAGAAAGAAAAGATTTCTTTTCCATAGAAATAGGACTAAAGCACCAGTGTCCTCCAGGCAAATAGCCAAGAAAGCATCTCCTGATGGATCTTTCAAGGAAGACTGGAGGCCACTTGGCCTTGTCAGTTCAAACTACCCAACACTACCGTGTAACTACCTCCCAAGGCTGGAAATTCAGATGTCATGAATAAATTTTCTCAAATAAAATTATAGCATAAATAAGATAGCTTCTGGTCTCATCCTCTTTGACAGGACTTTATGTATTAACTGCTCTGTGTCCTCCTCGTAGCTCTGATCTAATTTTCCCCTCCCCTGAGCCAAGTTACCTGCAGCATTATCCTCTGTCACGTTGTCAGATGTCATTCACTTTCAGGCAACGCTACAGACTGGATCTGCATTATCCCCAAGGCATGTGTATGAAAGTCTGGGCCACCATCCTAGAAAGCTGCTGGGAGGCTGGGGAATCTTTAGTAGGTGGGGCCTCACTGAGGAGTCTGGTCACCGGGAGCGTGCCTTCTAAGGAAACAGTAGGACCCCAGCTCTCTTTCTCCTTCCTCTCTTCTCCCCACTTTCTCTTCCTCCTCTTCCTTTTCCTCTTCCTTCTTCCTTCCCTCTCTCCCTCCCTGTCTGTCTCTCGGTCTATCTGTCTCTCTCTTTCTCATCCCTCTCTCCCTCCTTCCCTCTCTCTGTTCTGCTGTCATCACTGTGTCCAAGTTTCCTCTGCTATGAATTTCCTCCAGGCTCTACTGCCTTGCCACAGGACCAAAGGAAACAGGAACTAGGGACCATGGACTAAGAACTTGGGAACCGTAAGTCAAAGTAAACCTTTCCTTTGTTTACTTTATTTATCTCAAGTGTTTTGTTGCAATAATGTAACGCTAACACAGCCAATAAAATCAAACTTGTATAGGTCATACACAGGGCCAAAGACAAAGAAGATCCCACAACTTGAAAAGTGATTGTTGTCATGAAGTTAAACTAAAATCAATATATAATGAATTAGCAGAAAGACAGAACAATGTCCAGATCACAGTGTGGACCAATTAAAGGTATCAACAAGGGCTGGGGATGTAGTTCCTGGCACCTAGGGAGAAAAGGTACCAACAAGAGGATGGTACACAGGTCGGCAGCATCCACCTGAGAGAAAAGGTACCATAGCCAGTAGGCTTTCAGCATTTCAATTCACAGGTCAGAAATACAGTGGGCTGGCACAGAGTCACTCTGTAATTTCCCTCACTTTGACTTCTCCTGATTTCACTTGGCTCCCTTGTGGGTTTCACATAGGTTGGCCCTACAGAGAGAGAATCTCTCATTTCGAGACAAGTTCAAGAAGAGACGTGCAGGTTAGTCCATCCACCTGCTCAGCGAGAGCTACCTATGGAAAACCTGAAAGCTCACAGTCCAATGTAAGAGCACCAAATTATTTCTAAGAAAGAGGAATCACTCCTTATAGCAGAAGCTGTATGTCAGGATGAAAGAAGAAAGGAAATATTGTTACCATCAGAAAGTTCCACGAAGATGTAGAGGCTGGATCGTTCTCAAATATTAAAAGAGCTTTCTGCATTAAGTAAATTGCTTTGGATAGTTTATTTTTCTTTATCTTATTCATTACACTTATTTCTGCAGAAAGAAACAAATATTTTAATAAAAGGGCAAGATAAAAAATATCACTCAAGTTTGTGGGGAAATACGGGTTATCCCAAATTTAATTACCTGTAAAACAATCAGTGTTTCCAGATTGTTTTAACTTCTCCGAACTTTTGGTAGCAGTATTTTTGCTAACAGGAGAAGCCTGCAAAACTGAAGAAGAGGACTGTCACTATAATTAGGTTCATGTCTAAGGCAGCAAGTATCTTTAAACATTAAAGTGTAACTATTTGTAAATTACTGCTTCCTCTATGCATGGTATCTTTTCATCCATTAATAGACAAAAAAATAAATAACTCCGCCATGCAATTTCACTGTCAAAAACTCTTTTTTAGCTGTGCGTGGTGGTGTATGCTTGTAATCGAGAACTACAGAAGGCTGAGGAAGAAAAATCACAATTTCAAGCCCAGCGTGGACTTCTTAGCAACTTGGAAAGACCTTGTCTCAAAAGTAAAATATTAGAAAGGGCTGGGGATGTGACTCAGTGAAAAGACCCAGCGTTCAATCTCCAGCATCGGGGGGGAAAAAAAAAAACAAAACACTTGTTTGTCACATTATACCTCAAGGAACAGAATTTCCAAATTACAAAAAATTATTTGATTATCTCTTTCATCTTTAAAAAAAATATCCTGAAGGTGAACTTCGTTCACTTTCCTTCTCCATGAAGGACAGATGGCAAGTCCTGCTCCCAACCAGCTGTCAAAACTACCCTCAGCCTTTCTGGGGAAACTATTTCAACACAATGTTTGCAAGAGCTCCCGCTACCGCACGAACACCAGGCAGGGCCTTTCCCGAGATGGTCAATTAAAACACGGGCAGCTAGGTTGTCGGTGCAGGTGTACAACTGGGAGCACCCAGTATGGCTGACCCGTAAGAAAGAGTCTGCATGAGGGAGGAAAGGGTGAGCTCTGCCAGACCACGGAGATGGACGTGGTAGTGCTGATGCTTGATTTCCAGGTCCATCGCGCAAGAGACCTGGTGCTATTTCATTTCTGTCCTTGGAGGTATACGACTGTGCTGGTAGTAACCTTACAATAAATCCCCTTTTTGAGTTTTAATTACTTGTGCTAATGCACTTGAGTCACCATGGCGTGGTGATTGACAACATGAACATACACCGTGAAAGGATACAAGGCGTCTTTTAACAGCGAAGGGTAAGGCAATGTATCTGCATGCAGATGGCAATGCAAAGCAGAAAACAATGCTTCAGGGCTGGGGATATAGCTCAGTGGAATAAGTGCTTGCCTGGCAAGCACAAGGTCCTGAGTTCGATCCCTAGTACCGCCAAAAAAAAAAAAAAACAATGCTTCATTCTCGCAGTACCGAGGGCATTGTGAATGCTAATTAAGCTCTCCTGATTATAATGCAGATAAGAGGGATGGGACTTCAAGAAAACTCTGAATGCCAGATACCAGTGAGTCATATTTAATACCATGGTCATCAACAGGCGACCATTGTAAAGTCCTTGAATAAGAAGGACAAAAACAGTATTTAGGAAACGTTAGTCTGGCAGCAGCATATTTCCGTGAAGAAAGACAGGAGGTACAAAGTGAGGATCTGTGTTGGGGGTGGTAGTCCAATAAGCAGAAGCAAAAATCCAAAAGAACAGGAGACGTTACAAAGAAATAATAACTAACTCCACTTAAAATCGAACTCAAGTGTATTCTCAATAACTTTAAGTGGTCTTGGATTTTTAAAAAAGAACCCATTTGGCCTTCGAAGACTTGTGGATGACAATTAGAAAATACACGACTTAGCAGTAACTGAGCGGACATAATGCCCTGCTTCTCCACTAAAGCAGATAATAGTGCTAGTGAGGGAGAGTCAGGGGCTGTTTCTTACAGAAAACCCAACACAATGATTCTATTCACACTCTGAAATACATTTCTGAACCAAATCTTTTCAACCCAAAGAGTACCGAAGGTTATTATTCTAAGGGATCTCATTTAAGCATTAGAAAATCTTTATCTAGTTTGTGATTTATTTTTGATGACACAGAGATATTTTAACTATTATTTGCTTCCCTCCATACCCAGCAGGTCATAAAGGAAACAGCTTTTCAAGCTATTTAAATGTCCAAAATGAAATGTAAAAGAATAAAAACAGGAAAGGATAAAACAATAAAAACAGGGATCTTGACAGGCACTGAATGTCTTCCATGGAATTAAAATAGCAATAATTTACTATCACTCCAACAAACATAATCATAATTTTAAGCAGTTTACTAAATGACTTGATAGATGAAGTGTAAAGCAATAATAAAACGTATCAAGTGGTATGAAACAGAGAAGAAAAAATAATCAGCTTTATCTGGAAAATGGTCAACAAGAACGCAGTCACACACTAAACTGATTCCATACTTCACTGGGCTTATAATGGGCTCAGTGTAGTTACTTGCTCTGAGGACGACTACCTTGCAGTCGGTCAAGAAGTAGAACGGCTATTCGGTGCTGAGCCTGAATTAGTTCAAGATGTAAGTCCATCATGAAGCTATTTTCCGAGATTGGTTTGTACGTGTCTCCATCTGTATCACGGGAACACTTAGGCTGAGCAGCCCAAAATAAAATAAAAAGAAATGCAGTTATCAAAACACACTAAAATAAAATGGAATATACTTAACAAAACACACCCAAAATAGCTGTACTCGACTATTTTACTCAGGTGACTGTCTTTCTCAAAGGTACTAAACTCTGCCATCTTATCACTCTTTGTAACTGACTCACATGTAACAAATATGCTCTTAGAATTCATCAGTGTCCTCTCCGTTGAGAAGTTCAGAGACTACTTAATTGTTTTTTTTTTCTTTTGGGAAGTAAGGGATATTTCTGGCCTATGAGAGGAACACGACCACAAGTCATGCTTTGCTTACCTACTTGAGGGCCAGTTCTCTTCTGACTTCAGTGAAACTTCAGCCTAATGTCAGATTTTTCCATTCTTACCTTGACATAGCAGTGGTCGATCACTGACGATCCATTTGGCAAAGTAGTTAACATGCAATTCAAATTAATTCTATCAATTGCCTTGTCAAGCAGTTCATGAGCAAAGGACAACTGTTCCACAGGTGTTTTCTAAAATAATTTTGTAAACAAAAAGAAAATTAAAACTTAAGAAAATTCTCCATGTTCTTTTAAGAATTATTCAAAATCAAATAACAGAAATATAAACAGTGTACCCAAAGCAACAGTGCTGTCTTGACTATGTTTATCTTTGACTAAATGATGAGAATTATCAATGCGGATGAACATAATTAATATATATTATCATTTTCCAAACATAAATTAAACTTTGTTCATAAACACATATGTACCACATTTGTTGTTTTCAAAATTATGGTTCTAACAAATACACAGGTAAATTTATAAAATAGAGCCTACATAATTTGTTATTTTTACACACTTAATTTGAAAAAAAATTTTAAATTTCAGAATCTCAGAGATGGAAATTTTGACTGAATTCATCAAATTCAATGGTCTAACTCAGATTTTCAAGATTCAAATATCTTCTAAGTGTAATTATTCTCACAAGGAGACAAACGGAATAACTTCAAGAGCAATCAACTTTGTTCAAAGCTTCAAATTTTCTAAATCTTTCCAGAATTTCCTAAGGAAATAAAACATAATTACATATCCATCAAGCTGAAACCTTCTGTACATATAACTTCCCACTGCCCCTGAACTTGGTTTTACAATTCTTTTGCATGTTTTTAAGCTTTTACCCTAATCATATGTGTTCTTAACAATATGCAATGCCACTGTGCGTACTTCATGAATTCTCTTATAAAATTCTGCAGACTCACTTTTTGTTCAGTCACCCATATGCAGCTGAAACTTATTCAAGCTGGTGTATGTAACTCAACAGGTCGGGCAGGTTTGGTTACACAGAACTACTCAAGAACTACTCGAGCTGTTCCAAGCACAGAATCAGAAGTGTCCATCACCATTGTAAGGCATGGGGCACCAAAGTTCAAGAAAGTGCCAGAAATGATTTTGCTTCATGTGATTCTCAAGAGCTTACTCAGGGGGCTGGGGATATAGCTCAGTGGAATAAACGCCTGCCTAGCAAGCGCAGGGTCCTGAATTCGATCCCCAGTACCGCCAAAAAAAAAAAAAGAGCTTACTCAGAAGCTTATGCACATCTAAGCATCCAGGAGGCAACTGACAATGGCCTCAAGCCCCTACAGTACTGTGCACTGAAGCAGGTGGGGTGCAAGGGCCTGCACAGTGTGATTGGTAGGTTCCATCTGCCACTGCAAAATAAGAACGGTCATTCCTCTACTGCATAACAAATTCATGCAAATGTCGCCCTGTTGGAAGATTAGCCACCTAGAGCTATGTGAAAACAAGACACTGGAAATGTAGTTCCACATTTCCCCTGTGATTCAAAGTGGACCACAGAGAGGGATGCAGAAGTGCCACACTGAGTCTAGTTTGTTCATTCCTCCTCACAGCTACCAGGAACGGTGCTAAAGCGTACATCACAGATCACCCCTCACCTGCTGATGGGCATTTCAATTGCTGTTGCTACAGACACTGCAGTGCATGCCACATGCCTGTGACTAAAGACCTGCTTCCGTCTTTCTTTTACTATTCATCTAAGACTTCCAGGACATACGAGCAGAAGACCAGCAGACATTCTTACGTGATTTGGAGAACAAAGGGATTGCTTTTAAACTCTTACAGTAGGTGTAACATTCATGGCAGCTCTCCGGATGATACTCTTGATCAGAGAGGGGAGATTTCTTGCATCTCCAACTACTAAGAGTCGTTTTTGTTTTTTGTTTTTTTTAAGGATAACTGTTAAAATTTGTCAAATACTTTAGTTGCATTTCTTTGTCTAGTGATGTGGTCATGTTTTACCCTTTGATCTGTTAATGTGATGTATTACATTACACCTTTTCAAAGGTTAAGTCTGCATTCCAGGAATGTAATATACATTATTTTATAGTATGTAACCAAAAGAATCAGCAGCTCAAGGAGGTTCCTACGCAACCCAAGGAGTACAAAGGAAATAACAAGCCAACTTTGAAGCAGGGGTGGTAGCACACACCTACAATCCCAGCACTCAGGAAGCTGAGGCAGGAGAGGAGGGTTGCTGCGAGTTCCAGGCCAGCCTGGGCTACAAAATGAGCTCAAGGCCAACCTGGACTGCATGGCGAGACCCTGGCTCACAAAGACAAAAAGAAAACTTTGAAGACAGGCCCAAAGTTATAAATCTTTAGGACAGGTTTTCTCCTATCTATTCTCCTTCAAGACCTAAGATGAGACACCACCTTATGTAAACACATTTTTTTTTTAGTTAACCTTTTCCTAGAATATAGTCTTTGGTACATTCTAACTTCGTGTGGGAGTCTCAGGACCAAGCCGATCTCTCGTCCCTGAGTGGCTCTTCAGCCCACACGCCTCCTTGTAATTACGCTCAGCAACCCAGCTGCAGCACCCATTTGTACATGAATCAGTCTAGTCTCCAATTCCTTATTTTTGCCCTTAGCACTTCCCTTACTTTCTTTTTTTTTAACCTTACTTTCTTGTGAGCTGTGAAATATGCCTGAGGATATTTGTTCACTTCTGCCCAAAATTTTTACGTTTTCTAATAGGAAGATTCTTAAATCATCTAGCCAGAAAGAGGAGTCTCTCAGGATACCTCTATGACATCAAAAAATTCAGAGACCCCACCCAATACCCACACTGGCATCCTTATCATGGCTCTGATCACCATCTTCATCTTGGCATCCCCACCATCATCACAGCTAACCTTTAATTCAAACATGCTCCTAGTATTGGGCTACATGCCTTATGAATTCTAATCATTTGTCATAGCCCTATAAGATAACTCATTAGTAACCATAAGTTATTGAAGACTATTAAAAAAGTTCTGTCATGTAATCACAATAGTACCAGGCTGGGCGTGGTGGCACATTCCATGTAACCCCAGCACTCAGGAGGCTGAGGCAGGAGGATCGGTGTGAGTTTGAGACCAGCCTGGGCTACAAAGTGAGCTCAAGGCCAGCCTGAACTGCATAGTGAGACCCTGTCTCAAAAAGACCAAAAAAAAAAAAATCAAAATAATACCTCATAAGTATTTTAAAATACAGGTGATCCCTCATATATCGCAGGAGTTACATTCCAGAGATCCCCATAATAGGTGAAAATCCACAAGTGGCAGTGTTATATTTATTATTTATATATGTTTAAGGCTTTACAAACCCTTCTCACACTCCTATAAACCTTTCCCACTCTCTTACTAACCTTTCCCACACTCTTAAAAGCACTTCGTGTGCTCTTAAACACTTTCTACACTCTTAAACCTACATAATTTTAACAACATGTACAATTCTATATGGGGACTGTATTTTTTTTAAAAATCCCTCAACACAGTGAAGCCACAATAAGTGAACCACAGTACAGCAGGGGACAAGCAGCAGTAGCTTGTATGTGTGCAAAATAAGCCATTTACTCCACTACAGGCTCTCCTAGTAAGTGTGTGAGTTTTATATGCCCCTCTCAACACTCAGTCGTTTTTCCCACTTTACTCCTCCCAGTGGGGTGTGAGAATCCAAAGCTGAAATTCAGTGATCTACATGAAACACACCCAAAACCCCCTCCAGTGAGTAACTATGATGTACCAGGTACTGGTTTCTACAGTGTTACCAACAACTTGCTTAAGCAGGATAACAAGCCAGTGGAACAGGCACTGTAATAATTTCACAGATGGGGACACTTACACTGATGAACATCTTTGTCCAAGGTCATGCAAATAATATCTGATTAACATTCAATTCCAAGTCCTTCAACACCAAACCCTGGGCTCCCCGACACGTACTTCTGCATTCCCACGGCTGCTCGCTTCTGCACCTATCACAGCCACCCTCGGACAGCGGAGCAGACTGTGCCTTGCACAGCTTCACAGCCTGTTTCTCACACCGTTGTCATTACAGATTCGTGTGTTTATTTTGACAAATTCTCAGCTAATGGAAGATGCACTTCTCTAATTTAAATAACAATCACTCATAGTTTCTTTGTTGTAGGAAAATTGACACCGTCTAAGAAACCCATTTCATGTACTGCTAAGTGCCAAAATAATTCCCATCTCCAGCCAAAATCTAGTGCTTTCAAACTTCCACCATGAGTCCTATTCCTGTCTGAAGGCATCTCAGAGAGAAGAGCCAACGCACAAAGCCAGTGGTTTTCAAATTCCAGCATTCTTCAGAGTCTGCCTGAGGGACTCTTAAGAACCTCATACCTGAAAGATGACTGAGTATGTCTGGAGTGAGCAGTGAGAAGCCTTCAAGAGAAGCCTGAAAAGCCACAGTCCGACGGCCAGTACACCTCCCCCACCACCTGGCTGTGTCAGTCTCCAGTCCCAGTTTGAGAATTCCCAAATTTAGTCCTCATGAGAAGACACAGAACAGCATGAAGAACTCAAATTTGCATTCCCTGAAACTTAGAACTACAAGACAAACACTTATACAGAAAGTAAATTCAGAAGTAACCCTCCCCTCATTCTCTTATCCATTCATAATGATATTTGATGGATACCTAATTTCTTAGGGCTTTATTTTACCAAATATGGCAGAGGTGCTGATAAAATCAAATTTTAAAATTAGCGCATTTTTATATATCAAAGGGCCTCCTACCACAGATGAAGGTGATGGGGGTAGGTAACATATTATTAAAGATCCATTAAAGTTTTTTTAATGTCCATATACTAGAAAAATAAAAACATTTATAAAAACAATATTGAAATATATGTATGTAAGTCTATTTTGTGTAAATATATTAGAAACTTTTTTTTGTAATCAAGAGGCAACACGGCAGACTGGCTAACAGCCTGGACCTTGAGGGACGTAATTCAAATACCACTCACCGTGTAACTGTGAACACATTAGGTGCAGTGAAAATGAACCCCATGGCTACACACATCAGTTCAGGTGGCAACTCAAACACAACACCGAGAGTGAAAAGCAAGCTGAAGACAAATACACACAGCGTGGCACTATTTGTAGGAAAAGAATGTTGGAGGTGGCTTCATCTGTGAGGCTGGACTCCTCCACCCACAGAGCAAAACTATGTGAAAAAAACTGTGTTTACACTGAACATGTTCAGACTTCTTTCTTGTTATTATTTCCTTAACAGTAGAAGAACTATTTGCATAACACATTGGATTAGGCATAACAAGTAATCCCATGATAACCTAAGTATATGGGAGAGCTTGCATAGGTTATATGCAAATGCGATGCCATTTTATAAAAGGGGCTTGAGAATCTTCTGGCTTCACTTGGTGGGAGGCCTGGAACCAATTTACCATGGGTGCCAACTAGACTGTAATACTTTCTTTATTAAATTAGCAAATGAAGAAATGGGTCTTCATTATAATTGTGCTCACTTCAGCAGCACATATAGTAAAATGGCGAAGATAATACTCTCTGTAATTGTACATCATATATTTCAAATGGATTATTTTAACTATGGTAATTATGAGGGTGAATACTTAGCAACGGGGAAATGCTGATGAAGTGATGTTAAGGAAAAACTACTATGAATGCTACTGTGTCTAAAAAATGTAAGACCTGAGGTGCGTAAGGGGAAAAAAATATTTAGATCAGTATACAAACTTACAGATATTTTTGGGTCTTTTATGTCTTAAAACATCTTCTAATGTTTTTGTTGGTGGTGGTGGTATTGGTACCAGGAATCGAACTCAGGACCTTGCGCTTGCCAGATGGGCACTGTACTGCTGAGCTATATCTCTAGGCTGTATCTTCCACTGCTAACACTACTTTTGTATTTTAAAATTATGTTTTATGAATTAAATCAGGCAAACCAAAATACAATTCACCAACTTCCTGTCTAGAAAAGTACTTTTGAGAGTAGTCTATGAAACACTAGCATTCCAAGTGGCAAGTCCAAGTGAGTTAAAAGTGTTTTATTCTCCAATATGGAACACATGGAATTCTTTATCTCCTTATGAATCACCACACTCATAAACAAATTAATGCTTCAGAGACATCTCACGGTTTAAAAATGCATTGTGTTTAAACCAAAGTCACTTGAGATGTTTGACCGTGGCATTCTTTTCTGAAGCTCAGTGCTTAGCATTACCTGGGACAGTTTACAAATGTCATTCCAGAGTTTGCCTGTAAATGAATGTTTATCATCTATACAGGGCAGTCTCCACAGTCCTCTGTGGAAAGCATTTCCCCAGACTCCCATTTGGATCTACAGGACACAACCCACAATATAGAGAAATAATTCAGACATCATAAAGAAGAATTAGGGGCTGGGGATATAGCTCAGTGGAATAAGCGCCTGCATAGCAAGCGCAGGGTCCTGAGTTCGATCCCCAGTACCGCAAAAAAAAAAAAAAAAAAAAAAAAACTGCTCTCCATAAAGAAGAATTAGAGGAAAATAGACCCTTGTCTCCTGCAGCCCCTCTCTCCTCCTCACACTCCCTGAGGACCTCCCACATGCCTTGGTTGTCTGCAGGACACCTTCACCAGGTGAGAACGCATTCAGCCTGGCAGAAGCACGTGCTGAGTAACCTTGCTCTATAAATCTATGCATCACAATATATTCAAGATGGCAGAAGTAACATAACTGTAAGCCTTGTTAACAGACTTGGTTTGATAAACTGGACTTTTTGCTACAGTAAAATCAAAAGATAAAAAAAAGTCCCTGTAATTCTAAAAATGTACAGAAATCATAAATTGATAAATCAAATTTCACTTATAAATTTGATATTAACTGAAAATAGACATCCATATTTTTAGCTATGTTCTCTACAAGATGTTGTAATACCTTTAGTATTGGGAGAACTTCTAGGCTCCTGTTCGGAAACCCCAGGAATTCTTCAAACCCTTTCCTTAAAGATGTGTCTGGAAATGAAGGAAGGAAGAAAGGTCGGAAGGAAAGTGGAGGAAAGGAAATAAAAGAAAAGAGGAAGAGAAACAGAAGAGAAGAAAGAGAAGAAACAAAGGGAAGAAACACAAATGTAAGTATAGCAGATTGATAATCACAGAAAGCATGCTAAATCGGTTATATTTTAATTGTTCAATTATTTAATGATCTTAGAAATGATTTAATGCCTTAGAATTTGACTATATATCCAATTATTTCTTTTATGTAACTAAACATTGTCTCTGTATAAAGCAATGTGAAAGCATTTTGCACATCCTGGTAGGGACACAGGCACATTGCTATAGCTACTTAGGAGGCTGAGGCAGGAAAATCACTTGAGTCTAGGAGTTTGAGATAAGTCCAGGCAACATAACCAGAACCCATCCCCCCAAAAAAGAAGCACTTTGCAATACAACAAACTAAGTCAAGAATCATCTCGATCAACAAGGTAATATGATAGAGATTGGTCTTCCTATACCTACTATAAAATGTATTTATTTATCTTTGTTTGTTTCAGACAGGGTCTCACTATGCAGTTCAGGCTGGCCTTGAGCTCACTTGGTAGCCCAGGCTTGCCTCGAACTCACAACAATCCTCCTGCCTCAGCCTCCCGAGTGCTGGGATTATAGGCATATGACACCATGCCCAACTTAAAATTTTTTTTTTCTTTTTGCAGTATTAGGGATCAAACTCAGGACCTTGCGCCTGCCAGGCAGGCACCTATTCCACTGAACTATATCCCCAGCCCATAAAATTTATTTTAAAACATTCAGCACAGAAGCCTTTATGAATTGAGATAAATATCCAGAAAAGGCCACTTTGAATGAGAGAAATACCAATTATAAATATTTACATAGCAAAGTTAATTTCTTACTTTAAAATCTGTTTAATAATTCAAAGTAATAGTGCATTATTTAATAAACAACCACATAAGGATCTTGAAGCAGACAATCATAATTAATACAGAATGTTTTATGTGGTAATAAGGTGATAAGAATAATATTCTTCAAGAAGTTCAGTCTTTGTACAGTAAATGCATACAACCCTTCGTTATAAGATCATAGAGGCTGATAAATGGATTATGTTTTAATATTGATTAACTTCAAGACGTGAAACATTTTAACAAAGAATTGATACTTTGTATTGTGCTTGCTCCTTTTATAATTAAACTGCATAAAACAATAGTTTTCCAAAAATAACAAGTAAAGCAACAGCATCAAATAGGGAATAGACGTAAAAAAAAAAAAAAATTATTGTGTCTTTTGCCTCCAGTAGCAAGTAATTTAGAAAAATTCTCCTGGCTGGAGAAAAGCTGGAAAATACTTTTTAAAAAAAATCTCCAAGTTAAGAAATAGTGAAAAAATAAATAGAAGGCCAGGATGTTGGGAAGGGAGCCCCAGGGGGTGCAGAAGAGCAAGAGGGTTGTGGCCCCCAGCCCTGGAGCTTGGAGGGAAGCAGAGAAGCTACCTGGGGATTTGACGGCCTTGAAGGGCTGAAGCAGCAGGGAGTTGGGCAAGGAGCAAACAAAAACGGAAACCAAATGTAGGAGGACACTGATCCACTGCACAGATATTTGCTGCAGTTCCCACCCCCATCAGCCCGCGTGGTGGGACCAAGAAAATCCTGGCAACCAACACGTGTTCTCGTCCTTGGAGCAGCAGCTGCTCTCCGGAGAAACGAAGAGGGGCACCTACGACAGGGGTGAGGAGGAGGGGAGGAAGGCAAAAACGAAAGATGAGAAAGAACAGAAAGGGGAGTAAGCGGCAGCTAGGAATGGAGAAGGGAAACAAGGGAAGGAGGAGAAGGTGAGTATCTGTCACTGGGCGTGGTGGCGCACGCCTGTAATCCCAGCACTCGAGAGGCTGAGGCAGGAGGAGCATTGCAAGTTCGAGGCCAGCCTGGGCTACAAAGTGAGCTCAGTTCGGGCTCAAGCTCAGCCTGAACTGCATAGTGAGACCCTGTCTCAAAAAGACAAAAAAATCAATCAATAAATAAACATAAATAAATAAAGAATTAGCTGCCATCAAAGCATTCGTGTATAACTTTTCTTAACACCCCCTCATGGGACCTATTTCATCATGTCTGGCTATGTGATTAATCAAGCAGGATACCAAAACACCTTGCTTCCACTAGCAGACATTATCTTGTGTTCTAATGTATGCTTATGTATTTCTATTTGCATACTGATATGTTAATGGCCTCATATATTTCAGTATTTTACCTGTAGACGTTCTAAATTTTCCTCTTGAGCTTCCTAAAACCTCTAATATTTCAGTTAATCTTAGCGTGACCTCAGCCACCACCACAAAGTCAATGTCCTCTATTTTGCAGCACTGAATCACTTCATTTATCTGCCACAGGAGATGCACCCACTGAGAAGGAGAAAATACGCAGCGGTATCCATCAAAATGCTTTACATTTTAGCGAGAGTCATATCTTCTAAAACTTTGAAATCATCTTGTAATCAAAAAGAAATGGCACATGGGTCTCCTTACTAATGCATCTTAATCATAAATAATATAAAGTGTCCTCAAAAGGTGATATTTAATGATACATCTGTAATATATAAATTCATAAAGAAGGTTCACTTGTTTATCGTCTACATTTCTACAACTATAATGGCAAATTTATGATGTGTTACTTTATATATCAGTGAACATTATCTATATCCTCAGAGTTATTCTCTCTTCAAGGCAAGTATGTGTGATCACCATCAAAGTCTTCCAGCCTAGCGAGGGAGATGCGGGTATTTCAGGCTGTACTGTAGGTGCCTCAAGAATTGACTTTCATGCCTATATCCCCAGAGATTAGCACATAAAACCAACTATCGCTCTTTGCAACTTATGATGATAAAACAATATTTATGCACAGCCCCATTACTTAAGAGTACATGATAAAAAAAACACACTTGTGCATGCTAATGTAGCTACTCTTAGGAGACTCAGAGTCACTGGAGCTAAACTGTTTGTTACTGAAACATTTTTCTTACATTTTCAGGTTACAGTACTGAAATGTTCAGCTTTGTTCTTCACATGAAACAAACAGCCTAGCCAAACGGTCTGAAAATACGACTGCAGAGGGGAAAAAGTGCTGAGACGCTCCTTATTTGGATTCTGTACTATGAATCTTATTGAATTTATCTAAGCTCATGTGACTTTGGACACTATTTATTTCTTCCTTTAAAATAGAAATACTGCGCGTGCCTGTAATCCCAGCACTCGGGAGGCTGAGGCAGGAGGATCGTTGCGAGTTCGAGACCAGCCTGGGCTACAAAGTGGGCTCAAGACCAGCCTGGACTGCATAGTGAAACCCTGTCTCAAAAAGACAAATAAATAAATAAATAATGAAATAATGAAATAGAAATACTCTCCCACTCCCCAAAACAAAACCGGGCAGGCATGCAGGAACACACATTTTTTAAAGACTCACTCATTACAGAAAAAAGTAACTTCTTAACACATATGTCTACATGTGATGTGGTTATGCAGCAGATAAACAGGAAAATCTAGATTTGAAGCACACATGCCATTTAAATTAACAATAAGAGGGAAAACGTGAAAAGAAACAAAAGCAGAAATACTTTGTTAGTACTGATTTTCTGGGTGGCTTTTGTATAGTCATTTCTGGACAAACTGATCTGATGAATTCCCAGCTTGCATTTCTGCCATATGAACATTATCATGTCCACAACGATTTCTTTATCAGGCTGAACATTCTGCAAACAAAAGTGATAAAAGTAAATGAATAAGAATAATGAGAGAAGTGAGTATAACCTCACTGCGTGCCAGCAAACACTCTCAGCACTTCATTTGTACAACTTACTTAATCTTCACACCAACTTGAGTGTTGTTACTAGCACCTCTGCCTTACAGATTGCCAAACTGAGGCACAAGAAGAGGAAGTGATGTCTCCGAAAATGAAATGACCAGAAAGTAGCAGGTAAGAGGGATTCCAAGCCAAACTATCTGGCTCAAATCTTCACTCTTAAATGGTTATACTACTTCTGTCTCTTGAAGAAGGAAAGTCCCAAATATTTGTAGGCACGTTTGTGTATCAGTAAATCTCACCCAATTTTGAAATTTATTTATACTTTTCAATTTTTAAGTATCTTGCATTAAAATAATAAAGAATTGATGAGTGGGGGGAGAGGCACTAGTAATCTGAGAGGAAATTAAGAGTGAATGAAGGAGGTAGACAAGGACAGAGAGAAACTGAAGGGACCTTCACACTTGGTATCAACAGATAATTCAAAAGGAGCGTATCTCTCTCAAATCAAATGGGGTCTTATGATGGTGTAGCAGAAAATGCCCTTCCAGACAGTATATGTCACTTTGTTAGTTGTCCAGGTAATAGTTCCTGTTCCAGTTCCAGCTGCTCTACTAAGAGCGGAAATGGCTGGTCACTGTGACGCACATTGTATAATCCAGTCCCCAACTGACAAGTCATTCTGCCTGTGCACTTCCTGCTTGCTTATCCCATATAAGCCCTAGACCACCATAGATCAGGGCCTGATGTTCTGGGAATGATCCTGGTCAGCGCCTGTGGACATAAATAAATCTGCCTCCAAATTCTGGGTGTCATTTTGATGTTTCTGCTTCCTGTTGCAATGGTTAAAATCGTTAGTCAGCTTGTGAGACTGGGAAACACCTAAGAAATTAGTAAAACGTACCTCTGGGTGTATTTGTGAGGATGTTTCCAAAGCAGTTGGCATGAAGAACAGGCAACTGATGGGGAGAGACACCCTATAGGTGGGCAGCACCACCCAATAGGGTGAGGGCCCCCCATACACACAGCAGGTGAAGGAAGAGGCCCAGCCAGCAGACTCTCTTGGTGCCTCTATAGCTCCGGACTCCCCAGAGGTGAGCAGCTTTCCCTGGCCACACACGTCTGCTATGACGTTTCCGTCTCACCACAGGCGTAACCCACTGGAGCTGACTGACCATGGACTGAAACCACTGCATCTGTGGGCCGGAAGGAACCCCACCTCCTTTACTTTGATTGCTCAGGTATGGTGGTAACTCAGTTCACAAACTGAATTTGTTGGATGATTCTGGGGAAGATGGCTGCATTTGTGTTTATGCAGGGAAGATGGCCTGTGTTATGTCTGTAACCTGATGTACAGTGTCTGAGCAGAAGCAAGATTTTACAGGACACTTTTGTTTGAGAATCAAATTGTTTGCAAACAAAAGCATTCATGAACTGAGATCCCACTGTAGTTGGTCACATTAACAAAAAGCTGACTAACGTAGCTCTTTTCAAAAAAGTAAAAATGGCCAGGCATGGTGGCGAACACCTGTAATCCCAGCACTCAGGATGCTGAGGCAAGAGGATCACTGTGAGTTTGAGTTCAAGGCCAGCCTGAGCTACAAAGTGAGCTCAAGGCCATCCTGAACTGCATAGTGAAACCTTGTCTCAAAAACAAACAACAACAACAACAAAAAAACAAAGTTACTCATTAAATTTGAATTAGAAAGATAGTGAGTTTATGATTAAACTATACCAAACTCTGAATTCCTTTGAGGCAACTCTAAAATTTAATTTGATGTGCATCATACTTTAGTACTTGGGAACATAACAGAGGTCAATCGTGACACATATTTTTATTGAATTGAATTCAGGAAAACTAAGACACATGTGATTTTTTTTTCTGGTATTAGGGATTGAACCCAGGCCCTTCACCCATTCCCAACCGTGTGTGTGTGCCTGTGTCTGTCTGTGTGTTAACATGGGATCTCGCAGAGTCACTTCGCTAAGGTCCATGGTGGCCTCTAGTCTTCTCCCTCAGCCTCCCAGAGTGCTCAGGTTACTGACGTAGACCACAAAGCCCAATTTGTCTATCTAATTTTTTAAGGTGGACAGATGAAAGTTCCTTACACTTTTAAAGCCCTGATTGCTATTTTTTTGTTAAGTTCTCCCACTATAATTCCATTTGCTGCCAAACACCTTGCTTTCAAAAATTAAATATTTGGCATGGATTAAGACATACTCCAATACACTCAGAAGAAATAGAAAACATTTTAATGGTGAAACTTTTTCTAAGTATCTTACTGAGTTTCACTCCCTGGCAAAAAGTTAATATAATGCTCTGTAATCATGGTTTTCAAATCTCATAACAATGAAACAAAATTTTCAAGTGAAATTCCATCAAAATCCCAATAGCATATACAAAACTAAACAAAAAACAGGTTAAGGTGCTACAATTCAAATTTGGGCTTCTGAGCACCTCAGAGAAGCCTTGGGGACCCCTGGAATTCAATTTTAAAACAGTACTGCAGGTCCTTGAAAAAGCCAAACCGCCTTTCATAATAAAAATACTGATGAGAATAAAGATAGAAGGATCTTTCTGAAACTGATAAAAAACAAATCCATAGTGACATCGTCCTGAATGTGGAAAAACTGAACGCATTTCCTGTTAAATCAGGGACTAGTCGAGAACCACTCTCATCTTTAATATAGTGCTTAAAACTTTAGCCAGAGAAATCAGATAAGAGAAAGAAATAAAAAGGATGCAAATAGGAAAGAAGTCAAATTATCTCTAGGCGGAGATGATATAATCCTTTACATAGAAAATTCAAAAATCCCCTCCAGAAGACTTCTAGAGCTAATAAACAAATTCAGCACAGTGGCAGGATACAAAATAATGCACAAAAATCAAGTGTTTCTGTACACCAGTAAAGAACGTACTAAAAAAGAAATCAAGAAAATTACCCTATTCACAATAGCTTAAAAAAATTAAGTACCTAGGAATCAACCTAACAAAGGAAGTGAAAGACTTTTGTAATGAAAATTATAGTACTCTGGAGAAAGAAGTTGGGAAACAATGCTAGAAAATGGAACAACATCCCCCACACCTCGATAGGCAGAATTAATAGGGTTTAGATGGGCATATATGATGCAATTCCTACTAAAACATCAATAGTTTTCACAAAACTGGGATGAAACAATCCTAGAATTTATAGAGGACCAGAAGAGAGTCAGAACAGCTAAAGAAATCCTGAGCAAGAAAAGCAAAGCAGGAGGTATTACAGTCCCAGATTTTAAATTAAAACCTGAAGCTACTGTAACAAAAGCAGCACAGTACTGGCACAAAAACAGACACGTAGAGCAAGGGAGTAGAATAGAAGACACCGAAATAACCTCGTGTACTTTTAGGCATCTGATCTTTGACAAAGGGACCAAAATACACTCTGGAGAAAAGACAGTCTCTTTAACAAACGGTGCTGGGGAAACTGGCTGTCCCCCACCAAAGGAATGAAAACAGGCTCATATATCTCATCCTCTACTAAAATCAAATCAAAGTGAACCAAAGACCTTGATACAAAAACAGAAACAGTGGAAGTGCTGGAAGATAAATTAAAGAAGACACTTAGGGCCGGGCATGGTGGCACACGCCTGTAATCCCCACACTTGGGAGGCTGAGGCAGGAGGATCCTTGTGAGTTCGAGGCCAGCCTGGGTTACAAAGTGAGCTCAAGGCCAGCCTGAACTGCACAGTGAGACCCTGTCTCAAAAAGCCAAAGAAAAGAAGACATTTAGGGACACAGGCATAGGCAATGACTTGCTGGATAAAATCCAATAACACAAGAAGTATCACCACGAGTCAACAACTGGAATGATGAGATCTTAAAAAGCTTCCTGATGGCAAAGAACACAATCAACAGGGTGAAGACGGAGTGAAGAGACAACATACAGAATGCGAGAAAGTTTGCCAACTACTATCCAACAAACAGCCCTACTATCCAGAGTACATAAAGAACTCAAAAAAATTCAAGCCCCCAAAACAAATGATTCAATCAAAAATGGGCAAATGAAATGACTACACACTTCTCAAAAGAAGAAGCTCAAATAGCCAATATGTACATGAAAAAATGTTCAACATATTTAGCCGCTTGGGAAATGCAAATCAAAACCTCTCTGAGCATCCATCTTACTCCAGACGAGAGGGCTATCGTGAAGAATACACACACAAAGAGCAAGAAATGCTGGTGATAAGGAAGGGTGTGGGAAAACATAAACTCTTCTGCCCTGCTGATGAGAATGTAAATTAGTACAAGTGTGTGGAAAACAGTATGGAGATTTTTCAACAAACTAAAAATAAAAATCCCACTTGATCCAGCTAAACCTTTTCTGAGTATTTAGCCAAAAGAATTACAGACGTCATACTGCAGAAATACATGTATACCCAGGTAGCAGCACAATTTACAAATTGCCAAACTAAGAAAGTGGCCACCTGTTGGCAGACAGATAAAGAAAATGAGATGTATTTACACAGAGAGGTATTTGTATTATTCATCCATAAAGTAGAATAAGTTCAGGTCATTTGCAGTGGAACTTTAGACCATAGTTTTCAGTGAAATAAGTCAGATACAGGTTTCTCTTATATGAGGAACTCAAAATTTAAATGAGGAGCAAAAAAGGATGATAGGAAACAGGCAGACAGACTTCTTTGAGATGAGGAAAGGGGAGGAGGGGAGGAAGGGAGAGGTGGAGGCAAGAGTAGGCAGGGAGAAGTAAGAGTATCAAAATTTATGCACTGGGGCTGGGGATATAGTTCAGTGGAATAAGCGCCTGCCTAGCAAGCACAGGGTCCTGAGTTCGATCCCCCGTACCGCCAAAAAAAAAAAAAAAAAATTTATGCGCTGGGCATGGTGGCTCACGCCTGTAATCCCAGCACTTGGGAGGCTGAGGCAGGAGGATCGTTGCGAGTTCGACACCAGCCTGGGCTACAAAGTGAGCTCAAGGCCAGCCTGAACTGCATAGCGAGATCCTGTCTCAAAAACACAAAAAATAAAATAAAATAAAATAATACATATATACCAATTTCCCAAAATGAATGTAATTATGTATTGCAAACTAATCAGTTAAATAATTAAAAATAAAAACAATGCTGCATCAGTTGCACCTAGATCTTCGTAGGCACAGATGGACCGTTTCTGAGCACTGACCCTCATGTGCAAAGTGACCCTGCTAACCACCAGGCTTCGCCATCTCGCATTTCTCTAAGCACACGAACTCCTTGTAGCCACCACCTCCTTTCCTCCATCCTTAGAAACACAGCTCTCCTGGGAACTCTCCAGGAAAGAAACAAGTGACACCCAGGACAAAGACACGAAGGAACTTCCAATTACAACTCAGGTGTAACTCGGTAATGTAGTCTGATGACTAAACAAGATAGAATTTTCAGTGTGAATCCTGTAACAGTTTTATGACCTCAGTGCACAACACTAAGTTACTCAAAACAGCCAGCTCACCTGGGGAGAGGCACAGACGCAGAAATGCAGGATGGCCGCCAAATGAAAAATGTCTTCTGAATATCCATAAATCTGCTCCGAAGTATCTGCATTCAAAAAGCAGAAGAAAATGAACCAAACCCTTTGGACAATTATAAAACTGCAAATACAAAAGTCAGAAATGCTCCAAAAATGACACAAATGGTATCTGGGCAAATATCATCTCAGTAAGACAATTTAAACATTTCTAAATGAAATCTAGTCTAAATCACCCTAATCTAATTAAAATACGTTATTACACTATTCTCTTTTCTTTTTTTTTTTGGTCTTTTTGAGACAGGGTCTCACTGTGCAGTTCAGGCTGGCCTTCAGCTCACTTTGTGGCCCAGGCTGGCCTCAAACTCACAATGATCCTCCTGCCTCAGCCTCCTGAGTGCTGGGACTACAAGAGTGCGCCACCACGCATGGCTACACTCTTCTTATTTATTCACATTATGTATGTCAGTTGCATCCAAAGAGAGACCCCAACAGCTTCTAGTAGTAAAGTGCATCTAAAATGTCGCACTGAAAGAAAAATAAGAAAAACATCAGAAACCAGTGGAAGAAAATAGTGTAAGCATTAGTTGGTAAAATTATTTATTACAACTGAACACCCATGCGATGCCTTAAGCCCAGGAGAAACATAAACACATGAGGCTGATAAATTAATTAAAACAAGGACTTCATCAATTAACAAGTCTCATTAGCCTAAAACGTAGACTAGATTTCCAACTACCTTCACAGTAAGTGGGAAGGTATTTAAATCCTAGGATGGAAAACACTGCATGCTGGAAAGGCGAAGGGCATAAGGCTTCCCCCATTGCTCTTTGATGCCATGCCCTCAAAATTCAGCGTTCATTCTAGTCCTCAAAACTGCAGCATCAAAGGCAGCATTCTACTAGGGTCTAGGAGCCGCATCACCCCGAGGCCCACTCTCTCTCCAACCTTCGCACCATGCACACTCCCAAACTGCATCCCCCATCCATGCCCCGGCCCCGAGGCCCAGGTCCCTCCTCAGCAAGCAAATTCCTCTGCACCTCCTGCTCCTCTCACTTTGCCTAGAAAAAACATCTTCACTATCAGACAGGCCGGAGATGTAGCTCAGCGGCACAGTGCCTTGCTTGGCATGTGCAAAGTCCTGAGTTCAATTCCTGATTCAAAAAAGAAAAGGTAAAATGTAATTGTACTAGTAAGTTTCAAGCTGAGCGTGGGTGACACACGCCTGTAATCCCAGCACCCAGGAGGCTGAGGCAAAAAGATCACTGCGAGTTCAAGATCAGCCTGGGCTACAAAGTGAGCTCAAGGCCAGCCCGAACTGCATAGCGAAACCTTGTCTCAAAAAGAAAAAAAAAAGTAAGCAACCCGCAGGTGGGGCCCTCACTACCCGGTTTGAATCAAATCCACCCCGCAGAGACAAAATAACCGGGAGGTTCCCAGGGAAACTGCCAGCTAGCTCCTGGCCCAGAGGCAGGGTCAGAATAGGACCACTGTCATCCAACAGATAAAACTAAATTCTTTAAAAAGGTAAATACTCACCATCGAAAGCTATATTTTCTAAATAGAGTTGAACGGCCTGTCCCTCTCTATAGTTTCCGAAAGGAAAAACGGAGCCTTTGTTTCTCTTTATATTGATGAGGGGTTCTATTGCCAGCAGGAGCGTTAGATCCTTCTCTGCTGTCTTTGCCTCTGGATCGTCCTGCCTCTTTAAGAAGTAGATCCCCACAGGTTAATTAGTACACCAGGGTCATTTTAACAAACACAAACAAATGAGTAGTCTTGGGTCTGTTACCTGGAAAAAAAACGAGAGCTGCCCAGCTGCAGATTCGAATAAACCCCATTCTTCGTAAGTAAAAGCCAGTTTTATAAATTTCACAGCCACATCCATAGAAATAATATTTTTTCTTTCTATCATAAGTTCCAGAAGAGATACTTTTGGAAAATCAAGCATTCCGTGCGCACCGGTATTTGACGCTAGAAAAGGAAAGAGAGATTTTACTGTCATGCATGCAAAGAACCCTTTACTAAGTGTTCGCTCTCAGATACCGCTGGGCACTAGGAAAACAACGGCCACGTGCCCGACTTCACTGAGTTTACACTCTCGAGGGGCAAACCAGAAGTCTGAGTGGCAAATGCAGGGTGTTTGGGGACAAACAGGAAGCGCGCCCAGCAGAGATCTAGGGGAAGAGGAAGAGCAGGCAAAGTTACCCGAAAGAAAGAGTGTGGAATCTCAAACAGAGAATTAGCCTCGGTTAACCAGCCAAGCGGGCAGCTGTGTATTGACAGGAAGCTCAAAAAGAGATCTACCACGGGGATGCTGCTGGAGCGTTCTCACTGCATATCCACAGGAAATGATGGGATCAGCTAAGGCCATTGTTTAGCTCCCTGAGACAGAACGGTAGGAACCATCCTCCCAACAGAGAAACCACTGCAAGATGAGTGGTTAGCAAAACAGGAAGTAGTCAACAGTAACAAATACTACGAGGGCCGGAAGGGAGAACAAGACTGAAAAGTGACCTCTGATTTAGCAATAAAGAGGTTGCCTGGGATATTCTTAATAGAGTGTTGGTTCCGAAGACTTCCTGATATGCAAATAGGAAGGATATAATTTGGAGCCGTGAAAATATGCAGTTCCTCTGATAAATCTGACTACCACAGAGATACAGCAGGGAGCTGAAAAAGGGCATAAGACCAAGGGATCACTTGGACAGATTTGGCTTAAAATCATGGGAGGGGGAGGGGAGAGGGAAAAAAGAGGGGGAGAGGGGGCGGGAAACGAGTGGAAGAGGGCGATCGAGGTGGGAGGGGGAGGCTTCCATGTCAGCAAGAGGCAGTAGAAAGGACGGGTGCGGATGAGAGAAAGTTTTAGGGTTTCAGTGAAAGAAATTCAAGGAAACTCGCACCTGAGAATCTGTATTTTTCCTGTGAACAGATGAGCCCAACCGGTGGCACCACAGCGCACCGGCGGGGGGCCTCAGATGGGGCATGCACACTCGTGTGCACATGCACACACGCACGCACGCACTACACTCACCTAAAAACACCTGAACTAAGCTCCAGCTTTTCGCCTCTCCTCCGGGTGGACGCTCAACCCAGCCAGCTGATGGTCACAGGTAACAGAAGGTTAGGTGAGCAGGAAGGAGGACGAAGCGCCCTTTACCACAGGAGACAGAAAAATGGGACAGCGGGGGCAAGAGCTTGCGCACCCCGGGGGCTCGCCGGCCGCGGAGGCAGCAGCTGTGCAGACTAGGTGTAAAGCGCTCCGTTGCTGAAACAGAACTCAAATGTGGGCAAAATAATAGGAACGAGGGCCTCAGAGACTGGATGAGTGATCTAGGAAATCAGCTGGAGAAGCGTTCACAGAAGACAACAGAGAGGAGGAAAATAAAAGGAACAGGATATGGGGGCGAGCCTAGGCGTGTTAGTCTTCGTCTAATACAATCCTTGAAGGACTAAAAAATAAGGTAAACATAGGGGGAAATAAAGTAATATGAACACTTAAGGAAAAACGTAAGAGCTCAAATTACTTCTGAATTACTAAACCCACATGTACAATAAATATGATAAAATAAAGGAATACCATAAGAAGGAGAAAATGGTAAAATCTGTGTAAAACAAGATTTAGGCTGCCCTAGACTTTCCTTTTTTTTTGGTCTTTTTGAGACAGGGTCTCGCCATGCAGTTCAGGCTGGCCTTGAGCTCACTTTGTAGCCCAGGCTGGTCTCGAACTTGCAAGGATCCTCCTGCCTCAGTCTCCTGAGTGCTGGGATTACAGGCGTGTGCCATCACGTCTGGCTCCAAACAAATACTCTATACAAAACTAAGGAGAAATGTCATCAAAATTTAAAACGAAAGAGACTTAAGTAAAACATACCCAACTAAATTACTTCAAAGTGTCTTACGTTTATATCTGAGCAAAAATAAATGAATTTTAAAAGAAGCAATGATGAGGGAGAAGAACTCTTCATAGAAGTATTTACTGTCTTATAGAAGCTATGATTAGGACTTGTATCTAAAACATTAAAGGAACTCAAAACTCGAGAAAAAAATAAAGAGTCTAATTAGAAAATGGGCAAAAGACTGAAGAGAACAAATGTACAGATGGCAAATATGCACATGAAAAGCTGTTCAGCGTCTTTAGTGATCAGGGAAATGCAAAGTAAAGACAGGATGCTATAGCACATATACCTATAAGAAGGGCTAAAATAAAATATAGGGACTGGGGATGTAGCTCAGTGGCAGAGCATTTGCCTCACAAGCACATAGCCAATGATCCAATACTGAAAAAGAAAAGTGGTAGGACCAAATACCATCAAGGAATTTAAGAAACTGAACCATACATGTGTTGCTGATGAGAATATAAAATAATACAGTCACTGAGCATGGTAGCGCACGCCTGTAATCCCGGCACTCAGGAGGCTGAGGCAGGAGGATCCTTGTGAGTTCAAGGCCAGCCTCGCCTACAAAGTGAGCTCAAAGCCAGCCTGATCTGCATAGAGAGACTCTGTCTCAAAGAGACAAAAATAAAATAAAATAAAATAATACAGTCAACCTGGAGAAGGATATGGCAGTTTCTTACAAAACTAAGTATGCACTTAACCATAGGAACCAGTAATTGCACTCGGGAGTATTTATCCCATGCTCAAATATGCATACAAGTTTTATTCCTAATAGCCAAAAGCTGGAGACAACACAAATGTTCTTCACAAGTAAAGGATTAAAATCATTGGTGGACCACCCAGACTATAGGATGCTAACCAGCAATAGAAAGCAGTGGGCACCTAATACACACAACAAACTGGATAGATCTCAAGGGAATGCTCCTAAGTGAAAAGACAGTCAGACATGAGCAGGGACCTGCTGCATAACAAAGGAGCATTGTGGTCAACAGGAAAAGAAAGCTATCTTCAAAACATTGGTCCTGAGCCTGGAGATGTAGTTCAGTGGCGCAAGCACCTGCTTGGCAAGCGCAAAGTCCTGAGTTCAATTCCTGTATACCAAACAAACAAACAAAAAAAAGAGTGCAAAAATTAGTCCTCCATCAATTGGATATCCATGTAGAAGTAAATATATCTTTAAAAAAGAAAGAAATTTTGATCTTTACTTCATACCAACAAAAAAGACCTAATGTTATAGACCTTATGCAAAAGCAAAACAATAAAGCCCTTACAGAAGAAAACATGAGAATATATTTACAATATTAGAATAGTAGAGATTTCTTAAACATGACACAAAAAGGCTGAGTTCAATTCCTATAAAGGATAGATTGATTAATTGGATTACATTAAAATTAAGAATTCTTTTTCTCAATAGGCACCATTAAGAAAATGAAAAGACAAACCACCAAAGGCAAAAAGACATTTACAATAGTCAGTACTGAATATGGATTGCAGTATTCAGTAAAGGATTTAGAACCAGAATATGTAATGAGTTCCTGCAAATCAAGAGAAAGGCAAATAGACCAAAAGGAAAAATGGACAAAAATATGAACAGATCCTTCATAAAACAGGATGTCTAAGAGGTTAAAAAATAATTGAAAAGGTGCTCAACTGCATTTGTCATCAGAAAAATGCAGATTAAATCCATAATGTAATACCATTAACTGTTGATTACTATTACAAAAAAAAAGCCATTAAGTGGACAAAATAAAAAGACAATCAATATTGGGTGTTACGGTGAATTTGGAATAATTAGAACCCTCATAAAATGCTGATGGGGATATGAACTGGGATAACAGTCTCTGTGAAAGCAAAATACAGGCACACCCGAGGCCCTAGCAATTCTGCTCCAACAGAAATGCAAAGTGGAGGATGTTTAACGCCTCTTTCCCCCCGCATAATTCATGGAATTTTCTAAATGAATAAGGACAGAGAGGATCTAATCACATGATTTACAAACTTAAACAACATATATAAAGTAATGCACCCAACAAATAAAATATAATCCTTTCAAGTGCATACTATGTATCAAAATTGACCATAATGTCAACATACCTCAACACGTGTCAACAGCTTCTGATAATACAGATCAACCTTCCTGACCACAGGATAATTAAGCTAAAAATCAAAAACAAAATGATACAATACAGCCAGGCATGGAAGTGCACACCTGTAATTGCAGCACTGGGGAGGCTGAGGAAGGAGGAGATGCAAATTCAAAGCCAGACTAGGAAATAAAGTGAGCTCAAAGCCAGCCTGAACTGCCTAGTGAGACCTTGTCTCAAAAAGACAAACAAAAAAAAGATACAATACAGCAATTAGAAAATCCCTTATATTTTGACTCACAGCCCATAGACAAAGAAGAAATTGCATTGGAAATTAGAAAATATTCTTAACCAAGCTCTATAGGGAAACTATAATATATCACAACTTCAAGTACACAGCTAAAGCTACATTTAGAGACAAATACCTTGATATCCATGTCTTAAACAATAAGTCCTGAAAATCAATGATCTAAACTTTCAAGTCATCAGGCTTTCAGAAATCAGCAAAACAAACCCAAAGGAAAACAAAGAAAATAAATTAATAATACAGAAAGCAGACAGACAACAGAAAGGATCAATGAAATCAAACACTGTTTCATGAAAAGACTAATAAAATTGATGGACCCCGGTAAAACTGATTAACAGAGAAAGCAACCTGACCAATGTCAGAATTGAAAGAAGAGGTCACCAGGACAGACTTTAAGATCATGGGCCAGGGATATAGCTCAGCAGCACAGCACCTGCCTGGCAAGAGCAAGGTCCTGAGTTCAATTCCTTTTTTTTTTTTTTTAAAGACAAAAGAATGGAGACATATGAACCAGAATAAGCCATAAACAATACCGAAAATACAAAATTGTACAGATTATAGTAGGGAATTAGCACTGGATGCTGTATTGTATAATGTTATCTTCACATTAGTTAACACATAAACATTAAAGGAAATACCAAATTATAGAGAAGATAGTAGGGAATTAGCACTGGATGCTGTATAATATAAAGTTATCTTCACTTCTGTTAATACAAAAACGATTGAGGAAATACAAAATTATAGAGAACATAGAAGGGAATTAGCTCCGGATGCTGTCCCACATAATGTTACCTTCACATTTGTTACTCAAATGTTACCTTCGCATTTGTTACTCAGTTACACAGATGATGGCCCATCTGATCATTCAATTTTCTCCTCCCTCATCTCTGTTGCCCTACCACTCAGTCATCTTCCCTGCGATAATAACTGTATTCCTGGGTTTATCTATATCCCTGGACTCTCGCCTTGGCTGAGTTCAATTCCTGACACAAAAAAAAGAAAAAAAAAAATCACAATGAAATAAAGAACTCAATGGAAATTTAAAACCATTGAGTAAAATGGAAATTTTAAAGAAATATACCACTTAAAGAAATATACCACTTACTGAACTGATAGAAGATACAGAAAAGCAAAAGGAAAACTGAGTAATTTTATATCTATAGGAGAAACTGAATTCATAACTAGAAACCTCCCCATGAAGAAAATTTCAGGTCCAGATGGTTTCACCAGTAAATTCAGGCAAACATTTAAGAAGAAATAATAACAATCTGAAACAAATACTGTCGAATAGTAAACATGAAATAACTGTCAACTAATCTTATAAAACCAGTGTAGGGGCTGGGGATATAGCTCAGTGGAATAAGCGCCTGCCTAGCAAGCGTAGGGTCCTGAGTTCGATCCCCAGTACCACAAAAAAAAAAAAAAAAACACTGTGATCATGAAAACAAAACCTAAAAAGAATATTAAAAGAAAGGAAAATCCTTCTCATAATAAAGCAGAAATATTAACACCTGGTAAACAAATCAAGCAACAAATCATATCAAAAGGCTGATCCTCACCTCCAAATCAGGTTTATTCGGAGCTGGGGATATAGATCAGTGGCATAAGCGCCTGCCTAGCAAGCGCAGGGTCCTGAGTTCAATCCCCAGTACCGCCAAAAAAAAAAAAAAACAAAGAAAATCAGGTTTATTCTAAAAATAGAGGATAGCTAAAATTGTACGTAAATAATCAATGTAATTCACAACATCAGTAGAAGAAAAAGCTATTTAATCAACTCCGCAAATTTTGATAAATCCAGAAAAGACTTTTGATAAAATTCAACTACTATCCAGGATTAAAAACAAACAGAAAACCTCTTAGGAAATCAGACATAAAAAAAACTCCCTTAATGTGAAGAAGGATATTTATAAAAATCCTTTTTTTTTTCCCTAGTGCTGGTGATCAAACCTCTGGTTTTATGCAAGCTAAACACTTTACCACTGCGTTACACCCCAGCCACAAGCACATAAGTAATGGTAAAATGGTGAAAACTTTCCACTTAAGATAAAAAATGAAGGCCAAGCATGGTGGTACATGCCTGTAATCCCAGCACTCAGGAGGCTGAGGCAGGAGAATCTTTGCAAGTTCAAGACCAGCCTGAGCTACAAAGTGAGCTCAAGACCAGCATGAACTGCATAGCGAGACAATGTCTCAAAAAAAAAAAAGATAAGATGCATAGTGACACAAGAATGACTACTAAGACCATGTCCTTCCTGTGTGCTTAGTGTTCCTCCTTGCCACTGAAGTAAATCAAGAAATAAAGGAAAAAGGAAATTACGAGATTAAGAATTAGAAAGGATATAAGATCATCATTATTCACGGATAACTATACAAAAAAACTAATAAATGAATTATCAAGTGACTTTAGCAAGATTGATGAATTTCAAGCGACTATATAAATTGGATATGTTTCTTATGTGTGGATTTGCATAATTTCAAAATTATATGAAATTCACAAAATTTCTGTGGTTCATATCTGCCGCAAAGTATTATCATCTTAACATCTTATTTACTTATTAGAAGTTCTTTTCCGGACATAAACAGCTCTGAGACAACATCGCGCAGCTCCACCTCGTCAGTAGCAAGAGGCCCTGTCTGCAGCGTCCGCCGATTTGAGTCGGAAAGAGCCTCGACCACAGCTAGAAACCTGGACGCGGTGCTGTCAAACATCTCGTCCAACAGCTTTTCTGTGCTGGTCCGTGGCCATGGCAACTGGAATAAAAGAGATTGCAACCCGTTTTGGAAAGATATTAGAAGGCAAAGAAAAGCAAGTTTAACTAATGCTTAAGAGAGAGAGAGATTCGTGTAACGATGAAAAGTTTACTTTTAGGGTTCTCATTTTTGAGCTGTCACTTCAAACTCCATTTAAGTTTATGTGATCCTGTCATTACCACAGACTTTGCTCCCTCTTTATATTTTTATGTTTCCAAAGCAGTGCAAAAAGACTGTTTATTATGATCTTTTTATTGTACCAGCATCACCTCTGTATGTTCTACGGCACCTTAAGCTATAGCCTTCCAGGACTGATACACAAACGTTTTCAGTAACAATCATTCATCGGTGCTTTCCAAAATTCAAGGTGAAATCTCCGGAGGTTCCATGAGTCTGGGTGGGTTAATAAATAGGCGCTGCAGGAAATTTCAATAAGGAAAGTGTTTTACAGTACAGAGAACTAGGCCTGTGGCAGTGAACTCTGAGGGAGAGCTGGTCAGCTGTACCAATAAACTTGTGACTGTCGGGGCCTGTGTGAGCGCCCGGTCACTCGGCTTCATACTGCCCAGAGTGGCTTCCCTCCAGCAGACAGCTGGCCTACTTCATTCTGGAACACGGTCTGTTCTCTGCTCTGAGGGCGCCCGTGAGACCACGTCCAGCTGGTGTTCCTAGAATCTGTATCCAGCTCCAAGATATCAACCACAGCCCCGCTGATTCTCTTTCTTCTGTTTCTCTTCTTGGGTACAGTCGTAAAGATAGAAAAATAAAAGCAGGGATAAAAAGGACTTGGACCTTTTTCTCCCAAGCAACAGCTTCTATAATCATTTAGCTTCTACGCTTTTGAAACATCAAAAACCTAAGAGAAAGAACTTGAATTCCACGCCTTGCCATCTCTTTCTTTATAAACAGGTAAAGGTTTCTGTTAAGATTTTTTTAAGAGTTAAAATACAGCTTTAAAAGTAAGTTGAGAGTGCAGATGCATGCCACTCAGGAGGCTGAGGCAGGAGGACTGCAAATTCAGTAACAGGCTGGGGAATTTAGCAAAAAATACGTCTCATAATAAAACAGAAAGGGCTAGAGGTACACCCCAGTGACATATAGCACTTGCCTCACAAGGTTGAGGCCCCGAGTTCCATCCCAGTACTACAAATAATAATAATGATAATAATAAATGTTATTATTGTTTTAATTTTTGTAGGTCTTTTATTGTTACTTTATTTTACAGGTCTTTTATTATTAAACATTCAAATGAACTTTCTAATAATTATAAGTATTCCCCAAAATGGTAGTTTCTCACAATTGTTAAAAAGACAAAGATATTTTTATAAGAACATTATTGAAAAATTAGTAAAAGAACAAGAGACTGAAATATTTTATCAGAGCTATAGATGAATACTGCTTAAAGAATTTTAAAATATGAATATTTAAAAGACCTATAAAAAAGTAAAATTAAAGCACTAAAAACAATGAACTGTCAAATATGACAACCACAATAGCAACATCTACCAAAATAATGAGTTCATGCAATATAAACTAAAATCTCTACTGGATAAATGGTGAAAGACTAAATGATAATTCACAAAAAAGAAAATATAAAAAGTAGTGCACAAATAGAAAGCAGAGGTGAATCAAAGAAATAGTGATAAGGCATTTTTCTAAACTAAATTAGCAAAAATAAGTTTAAACAAATTTGTCAGCTGAATTAGCAAATATATTTAACCAAATAACATCACAATACTAGCTTGTGGCACATTGAGACATGCAGCCGACCAACTTGCAAGTAGAAGCATCCACGCTGGAAATCAAATCACTAATATGTGCTGAGAAACAAAATATTCATATCCTTTAATTGAGTAATTGTATAATTTCAATTTTATCTATAGGAAATAAAGGAAGGGAAAAGATGCGGCATATTTATAATTGCAAAAAGATTTGGAAACAAGTAAAATAACAGATACAAAAATATTCAACTAACTGTAGTATATATACTGCATATGGTGTATTATACCATTTTGTAAAATGTCAGGATGGATGCAAATCTCATTGCCAAACCCACACAGCTTGTTCCACCTCTAAACGGTGTGGTCTCCCACATAACCACTCTATGAGATGTCTGTGTTAGTTCTCCAACATAGCACACCTACCCCAAGGTGTGTTAGGTGTGTTTGCTAATTCAAGCTCTGTTTCTCACTGTCCCCAACAAACTTTGCTTACTTTGGCTTCCAAATGAGGATCATATTCTGATCCTTTTTTATTTCTTTATTTTTGGGGGGTTACCGGGAATCGAACTTAGGACCTTGTGATTACCAGGTAGGCGCTGTGCTGCTGAGCTATATTCCCAGCCCTCTGATCCTTTACTTAGGACATTTAGTCCTCTTTTCCCTGTCTGGCCAAATCCTGCTCATTATTCCAAAGTCATTTTAAAAATCCAGGACTTCATCTCAGTCTTCTCTATATGTCACTATACTTAAAACTAGGCAATCAATACACAATGATTGAATGAATGAATAAAAAACAAACAAATACAGTAGCTACTGTTTACCAGGTACCAAGAAACTCTGAAGGGCTTTATGTTTAACTCATCTCATCACCACCATCATTTTTTCTTAAACTTATCAAAGACATAATTATTTTGTTAATTTATTATGTAGTTTCCACACCACAAAATGTACTTCATCTATCTTGTTCAAACACTAGATACTTTAAAATATTTGTTGAGGACTAGGGATGTATCTCAGCAGTGCAACACCTGCCTGGCAAGTGCAAGGTCATGAGTTCAATTCCTGGTACAAAAAAAAACAAAAAAGGGAGAATAAATAAGTGGTTAAAAAAAAAAGTGGTTGATTATTAGGTTTGGTTTTTTTTTTAATTTTTTTTTTTTTTTGGCGGTACTGGGGATCGAACTCAGGACCCTGTACTTGCTAGGCAAGCGCTTATTCCACTGAGTTATATCCCCAGCCCTTAGGTTTGTTAATTAGTAGTCCTTTAAAGAACCTTCTCAAAGTTGAAATGATTTACATATTGCAAGTTAGAATTTATATACCCGGAATGTTCTAGAAAACAGATTTAATGAATATCAAAGACTTTATGTTGGGGAAACAAAAAAATTATTTCATACATATTAATAGAACACTATGTAAAGCATGTCAAGTTAATATAACGACATTATAAAAAGATCATGCTAATTGTGGTTTTTTTTTGGTCTTTTTTTTTTTGAGACAGGGTGTCATTGTGCACTTCAAGCTGGCCTTGAGCTCAGTTTGTACCCCAGGCTTGTCTCGAACCTCCAACGATCCTCCTGCCTCAGCCTCTTAAGTGCTAGGACTACAGGCATGTGCCACCATGTCCAGCATGATCATGCCAATTAATCTCTACAAAAACTACACACTAAGAAATTATAATTTTTTCCTAAAATACACTGTAAGGATTTTTCATACAATAATTACCTTAAAGGAAATGAGAAATAAATGAGCTTTCATATGAAGTTACCTGGAATTTTACACATTTTTTTGGAAAATATATTGAACTTTGCTAACAGGGGGACCATAAATCCTCCCCAGAAAAGCTAAGCAATGACAACCTCGCAGCTTTGTATATTTCAGTACTGTTTACTCTAGAAAAAAATGCTGATGGGGAAAAACAAATTGGCCCCTGACCTCTTATAAAGATGATGCATCACTACTCAACAAGATCAGATGCCGCTGGTTCAACCTGCATCCGAGGAATCTCCTACGACCTGGTAAGTCACCAGTCATAGCCCATTGGTCAGTACAAGACACAGTAGAGAAGGGTACACAAAGTGCCCTTCCAGGTTTAGGAGTCAACACAGCTGCACAAACTAGCAATGGAAAGGCGCGATATGCAAAAATGTTTGTATTTCCATATCATGATTTATTTAAAAGAAGAAAAAGCATTATTGGCAAGGTCTGAAAGAGAACTGAGAAGAGAGGGATTGGTAAGCAAGCACTGGACCCAGGTTCCCAGGCCAGTGCAGCCCGCAGCTGGCTGGTGACCTTGCACCAGGACTGTGAACGCTCCCAGCATCCTTTTCATCATCGGTAGTATGCAAGGACCTGGTGAATTTCAAAATCCCTTCCAGGCTCTGAGGTCCCAAAACTCCTCTGTGAGAACCTGCTCGTCTCCTGCCCCGTAACTTTTCATTTCAGCCTCCAGAGGAGAATTCATGGCCATCGAGGACAGCCAAGGGCGGCGTCAAGGAGGCCCAGAACTGGGCCGTGAAGGATACTGAGCTCAGGGAGGCAAACGGGGGCAGTGGGAGGAAAAGGCGGCGGCAGGAGGGAGGGAGGGAGGGAGGAGCATTCCTGCGGCATAACTTGGCCTCACCGCCTTCCCAGGCATAGTCCCTGGAGCGGTTGGCCAAATGCGCTGTGGCTAGGGGCGCCCTGTGACCGGTTACGCCGTGCCGCTTCCCCGCAGCCGTGTCTCAGCTCCTGTGGGCCCTGGGCACTCTCTTGCCCCACCAGCAGAGACTATTCATTCGCGAAGGAAGGCTGCTTCCCAGCCCGGCCCTGGGCAGCTGTGTCCGGCCAAGCTGCCCAGTGAGCCTCCAAGCATCATACTCCACTGGGAAATAAATGGTCTTTAGCCACTTCAGGTGCTGGCTTGTTCACGGCTGCAGCGTAACCTAGTTCCTGAACAGTCCCAAAGGCAGAGCTGAAGCCCACGCGCAAAGGTGCCTCCACCTTCCTTCCAGCCTCAAGGCCCGCGGTGCTGACGCCAAGTGGCCCGAGGCCAGGGAGGACTGTGCCCACCCGCCGCAAACTGCGCACGCGCGAGGGTGGCTCCGCCTGAGCCGTTTTGGCCCTCACCACTGCACTGCTGGGATTGTGACAAAAGCGCAAAAAGCTTACGGAGAAGGATGGAACGAGGCCAGATCGGAACTGGGAAAACCTTCTCTCTGCTTGCCCCGCTGTGCAGTCAAACCAGGGGCATGATCTAATCTTTCTTTAGTGACGAGGCTCAAGAGACCCAGAAGGATAACACGAGCACACTGCAGGATGCGTAGAGAAGACTTACGCTTTGTGCTTCCTTGAGGTTCACTCTCGTCTTTGGCCTAAAATAAGCTTTGTTTCTTCTTCTGGATTCAAATACTCCTCTTTTGAAGATCATCACTGCCATCTGCCTCAGAAAGAACCACGGGTGAAGCAACCGTGAGCTGAGTTTCCCAACATCAAGAGGAGGCACTCCATCCCTGGGGGGGGGCAGTACGTTTCTCTCAGTTCACATAATTTATACCTTTATCGTGGCCTCTCTGTAATGTCTCCTGGATTCTTCCTGGGACTGTGAGGAACTCATTAACTCCAGTTGCCTTAACTCATCAATTTTAGCTAACGCACGCCGAGCAAATGCCTGTGTGCATTTAAAACAAATTCAATTCATAATAAGTTAGAAGCCAGTGATTAAAAATGCATAAAGACAGTATGTTTTGTTGTCCAAACTTTTGATTTAATCTGTAAATTATACTGAAGGCTGGTCGGCTGAATCTATAACACAGTCACTAGCAGGGCTATCATTTCCTTGTATAAGCACCACTAAACTCTACAGACCTAAGTAATGAACCATTTGGGTCCAGATCATCTCCTCCCTGGCACTGCACACAAGTATGGTAGACACACACGCACACGCATGCATACACACAGGCACACACATGCGCCAAACCCCCCTACCCTACCCTCAGATGCTCATCTCCAATCCTAACATCCTCAGTGAAACCTGCTGTATGACTATTCAGCTGTCCACACGGCCTGCTACATTGTGAGGCCCTTAGACAGCCTACTTCACCTTCATCTCCAATTTCCAGCATACAGGAAGTATTCAGCAAATATCCGAGGAAGGAAAAAGAGAAGCCAGGCTTGCTTATCTAACCGTATCTCCATTATTGTCCATCGAGAATAACACTCAGGGCTGGGGATATAGCTCAGTGGAATAAGTGCCTGCCTGGCAAGTGCAAGGTCCTGAGTTCAATCCCCATGTACCACAAAAAAAAAAAAAAAGAGAGAGAGAGAATAACAACAGTTAGCATCTAGGCATGGTGGCGCTCGCCTGTAATCTCAGCACTGGGGAGCCTGAGGCAGGAGGATCATTGCTAGTTTGAAGCCGGTCTGAGCTACAAAATGAGCTCCAGGCTCTGAACTACACAGTGAGACTCTGCCTCAAAAAGACAAAAAAGAATAACAACAGTTAAAATAGCTATTGGGTTCACACCAGTTGTTTTACCATTTCTTTGAAATATTTTATTTATAATTTCTAAAATGTTAATGAAAATGCTTCCAGACCAATCACAGTAGTAACATGTCCGAAGGGTTAAATGTTCCCATAAGCCAGAATCCCAACAGGGATCAACAGGTCAAAACTCATAAAAGTTCAACCCCCTGATAATCTGACTATAAAACAAAACAGGCCACCTCTAGAACACTAAGGTTAACTGCACATATATGGTAAGTAGTTTACAAAATGCTTCCTGGGCAATGAAAAGTATCCCATGAGAACTGAACTCAGCTATTCCTCAGTCTTGAACCACTATTACCCAACTCTTCAGAATTAATCCAGCTGGATGAGGTGGTGCAAACCTGTAATCTCAGCACTCAGGAGGCTGAGGCAGGAGGATCGCCATGAGTTCCAGGCCAGCCTGAGCTACATAAGTGATTTCAAGGCTAGCCTGGACTACAGAGACAGACCCTGTCTAAAAAAAAAAGAAGAAAAAGCAGAAAAAAAAAAAAGGCAGGGAAACCTAAGTGTATAAAGAATAATTAGTGGGCAAGAAGATGTGTTTCTGGTTGGGAACAATATTTGACCAGGTGTTCATGTGGTTGTGAAAGCTGTAGACTACCCAGACTCCCAAACAAGGGGTTGAGCAAGGGCGGAAACCCAGCCTTCTCCGCACGTACCAGGCCATGCACCCCAAGCCAAGGGTCAGTCCAGAGGAAGGGCGGGCTGGCTTCTAATTTCCAGCAACACTGCACGCTGACCAAGCCATTGCCATGTACTGTTGAGAGAGCACGTTTTTCCTTTTTATTTTTTGTTTGTTTTTTTGCAGTGCTAGGAGATGGAACCCCTGACCTGGAGCAGGCACCGTACCACTGAGCTTCCTCTTGTTAAGGTACCTACCTGGAGATGCCACGCAAACCAAGAGAAGTCCAAATCAAGTTAAGTTGCATTTCAAGTATTTAACCTCAAAGACATGTAGAGAAAGAGGAACATAGGAAACAATATAATAAATGGAGTTGGAGGCAGAGAAAAAACAAAATACGTGCATTGTAGGTGGTCCAGGGCCCGGGGTATATCTCAGTGGCATTAGTGTCTGCCTGGGCATGCACAAGGTCCTGAGTTCAATTCCCAGCACCAAAAAAAAGGATGGTCCATCATACAAAATAAAACAGGGAGGTAAGGTGGCCGAGGAGGACAAAATGAGGAAGAAAAGGTACCAGAAATCAATTCAGAAGAGAAGCTACAAGGGCAGAAGTTAACAGGAAATAAAGCAAGAATTCAACAGCGGGAAAAAGGTAACAAATTTCTTCCAATAAAGAATCGTAGGGGCCAGGGATATAGCTCAGCCACACAGAGCCTGCCCAGCAAGCGCAAGGTCATGAGTTCCATTGCTGGTACCAAAACAAAAAAAAAAGAAATTCTTGTCTTCGTTTCGTATCAGCTCTTGGATTCTTTTCCTGTTGTTCTGCTGTGTTCTTTGCTCCCTGAGGGCAGGTAACGAAGAAAACACTGAGTTGGCTGCATCCCAAACAGCGAACCCTGAAGGTGGAAAAGTCACATACCTCCCCGTGGAGACCATCTTGGCAGTCGTAGTAGCACTGGCACACGGCAGTGTAGAGGGTGGCCCTCCAGGTCAGGTACCTGACGGCCAGGAGCGGGACGGAGGACTCCATGCAGACGCTGGCCCACAGCAGGTATTCCAAGGCCTAAGGAGCAGAGGCACAGCGGGACTGACTCCCGTTCACTGCAGGCTAACAGGGGTGACACTGAACACGACATTGCTACCCCCTTATGGCCAAAATGACATACACACGCACAGTAAAATAGTAATTCAGGGAATCCAACTTAGCCTTTTTAGAGTACCATCCTTCCTAACTCTTAATATCAATCTGGCAGGACATGGTGGCGTACGCCTGTTATCCCAGCATTTGGGAGGCTGAGGCAGGAGGATCATTGTGAGTTCGAAGCCAGCCTGGGCTACAAAGTGAGCTCAAGGCCAGGCTAAACTGCGTAGCGAGACCCTCTCTCAAAAAGCTCTGCTAGCCGAATGGCTCTGGCCTGCAAATCCACTGATGGCTTTTTCCTGACACACTCTGCCCACAAACCCTAGATGAGGAGATACTGGGATGACACGGATTCTACAGGTGGCTTTTGCAGTCTGTATCCTTTCCTGAAAATTATTCCAAAAGCTCAAGTTTATTGGCGGGCTGGGGATTTAGCTCAGAGGCACAGCGCCTGCCTGGCAAGTGCGAGGCCCTGGGTTCAATTTCCAGTGCCAAAAAAAATGTTTACCAGACTCTGTTACTTTTCACTTGGTTTAATACCAGCAAGAGGAAATTTGGTCTATGTTCTACTATTTACTTATAAGAAATATTGCTGGGGTGAAAATAAGAATCTGAGTGTTAAATGCTTCAGAACGTCAAGCTCCTGATTCTGTGCACAGATTCACCCGCGGAGCTCAGGGATCCCTGGACCGGAAGGAAGCCCCTTCACTCTCGCCACCTCCCTTCCTCCACGCCTCACTATGTACCCCACCCCACCAGGGCTCTCTGCCCACACGTAACCCGGGTTGCGACATCCCTGAGCTCAAAACACTTCCGTGGCTTGCGTCAGGGTCGCAGCCCTTCAACTCCGTGGGCCTCAGGTCCTCTGTTTGCCACATGGGTTAACAGTAACCATCTAGATTAAGTGTAAAATGCTTAGATGTTGGCTTTAGTAATAACAATGAAGAAAAAGAAACAAGGGAAGGAGGTAGTGGAGGAAAAGTACAACGGAAGCGCAGGAAAAAGAGGCGGAGGATGAAAATTATAGTAGGTCAGAGACTCATCTTGAAAAGGCAAATCAGCCAGGAGCGCTGGCGCACGCCTGTAATCCCAGCACTCGGGAGACTGAGGCAGGAGGATCTCTGTGAGTTCCAGACCAGCCTGGGCTACAAAGTGAGCTCAAGGGCAGCCTGAACTGCACAGTGAGACCCTGTCTCAAGAAGAATAAGAAAAAAGGCAAATCATCAAGGAGCTTCCAGCAGCTTCATCTCCATGAATTCAGACGCCATTACCATCTGTGGGGGCTTTCAAAGACAGAGCGTGGGAAATCTAAAAGAAAGAGGCCTGAAAAGCCAGAATCCACATGGCTACTTTCAACTCCAGAAGGAGAGAAACTACTGCATGCGGCAGGGTTTAAAAGCAAACTGTAACAGACGTTGTCATCCCCTGACTCTAAGGTCTTCCCACCAGGTTTGTGAATTCACTTAGGTGAGAAACCTTGCCTGTCTTGTTCCTTTTGTATCGCCGGCACCTAGAACTTTACCTGGAAACAGGAGATACACAAAAAATACTCGTTGACTGACCAACAGACCCTCATTAAAAAGTTTGTTTGTGATGCAAAATATGGAAGTGTTTCTAGCAACCACAGGATCAAAGGTCTGAGAGTTACTCTAAAGTTCGCCCCACTGACATCACTGGCCCTTGCTAGATGCCCACAACTCTGCTCCCCCCCACACCAGAGAGTAGGTGCCACCTGCGCCACCAAGGTGCATACCACGTAGCAGCAGAAGACAATTTTCAACATGTCCAAGATTTCCGTGACCTAAAATTCCATCCCTCTCGAGGCACCTCCATCACAGGGGTCCTAGTTATGCCTCTGGGACAACATCAAACAGTCTGAAGCTGCCTTCACAGCACAGGCAAATGCCTAGACAGCCAGCCCTCACCTCCAGATCTCCCTCCAGGGTACCTTTCCCAGGTGCTTTTTTTTTATAAGGTACCAGGAATTGAACTCAGCACCTTGCGCTTGCCAGACAGGCATTGTGCCACTGAGCTACATCCCCATCTAAGGTCCTGGATTCCACATCTCTGCTAAGCTTTGGCTGTCACTGCTGGCGCTGTGGGTGGTGGCTAGGCCGGCCACACTGGGAACGGACACTAACGGAAAGTAACAGTCCTCCAAACCTCCACGGTTTCCCCCAACTCCTACTTGGCATGTTTGCATTTGGATCTCTGTGGTTTGTGGGCTTTCCCGTGTCTTCCCAAAACCCCTCAGGACTGGTGCTATTAGAAATTTTGCAATTCAAAATAAAAATAGCTTCACTTAACAGTTGTTCCCAATATGTTTGGGATTGGCTTTAGAATTAAAGAAAATCACAGATTTTCATGCCAGAAGAGATTTTACAATTAACCTAATCTGACTGCAAGAGGCTAAACTGCTTCTCAGCAATAAAGCCAGGGGCTGGAATTCAGGTCTTTGAACTGCCAAGTGCAGATTCCTTCCACTACACAGGGCGGCCCGGACAAGGGGGAGAAGCTTGCCCTCGAACGCTCAGGGCCCTGGAAAAGAATCTTTCAAGGTGGAAGAGGCAAGGCCATAGCCCCAAAGGACTCAAGGTGTGGCATCTTTCCTTACCTCTAAAAGATGGTGGTAATTATGTCTATCAATAGAAAAATAATGGGATATAGTAATCCTATTCGTTTAAAAAAAAAAAAAAAACCCAAAACTTTAGAGTTGGGTATGTAGCTCAAGGGTAGAGTGCTGGAAAGGAAAGTGAGAGAGAAGGAAGGTCAAAAACAGGGAGGGAGGAAAGATTATTTGAAAAACCACATTCTATCTGTATCCAAAATACAGGCCTAACAAGAGAGCTCTGGCGACACTAGGAAAAATAATTCACCAGTTCAGCCACAGGATGGCACCACAGCCCCACATAAATCTGCCTGCATTATTTGAAAGTGACACAACCAGTTTCAAAGTCAATTTGAAATTTATGTAAGAGCACATGGAACAATTCAGCACTAATTGTTCAAGCCAAATATTTGACCAAGTTACTTCACTTTTATAGTAAAATGAAACAAACCAGTAGGTTTATTTGGGGAGGGGTTGTTTTTTTGTTTCTTTTTAGAATAAATGGATTCCACTGTATTTGTTCATGTTTGCTGAGTCTTACACTACGGTTTTAGATGCCCTGGGAGAAACCAGATTATTCCATAAACAAAGGCAAAGTTGCTGTGTTTATTTAAGAAAAGAGAAAAAAAAAAGTTTCTGATTATCAGACCTCCTTAAATTTAAGACAGGGTCCTGCCTGAGTCACATTCAGGGAAAAGGCCCTGGTTGGTCAAGATCTTCAGGGTCTCTTTAGGAATACAGGGTGATATCAGAGAAGATCAAGCCCTCCCACACAGCTCCTGCCAAGGGAGGCTGAGTCATGACAAAAGTCAACCTAGTAAACAGGCAGGCATTATTCTAATGGAGACAAGTGGCTCTGGCCTCAGGGTACCTCTAACCTGAGGTACAATCTTGAACTGAGGAAGTTTTCTCAGCCTGAGCATCCCCTTCTATGGATGGAGGTAATGACAGGGCCTTTCCCAGTGTAGCGATAGGAGGATTCAAGGAGACAGTTCATGAAAGCGCCTAGCACTACCCTTGATAGATGGTAGACATTCATTAATGACCCTGGGGATGACGGCTCCCACCCCTAACACTGCGGGATTGCTATGTATGCAATTCCCCTCACACAGCATCTGGGCCCAGTAGGGATTCAGCAATAACAACACAGGGTACCCGAAGGCCTATGTCCTATAAAAGTGAGTGCTTACAAGCTGTACTGCTATAACACGGGTGTGCCTACGTGGCTGTGGTACGAGGTTTTCAGTCCTTTCAGGAAGACACCCACAAGGGGAACAGCTGAGTAGAATGGGACCTCTAATCCCAGTTTTGTGAGGACGCTCCACGCTGCTTCCCACAGTGGTTGTACCAGTCACACTCCCACCAGCAGTGGGGCCGGGTGCCTTTTTCCCCCAGCCCCGCCAGCATTTGTTATTGGTGATTTATGGATCACAACCATTCTTCCTGGGGTGAGATGGAATCTCAGCGCCGTTTTGTCTCTCGCAAATGACCAGTGGTGTTGAACATTTTTTCATATATTTACTTGCCATTTCCACTTCTTCATCTGAGAAGTATTCATTTCAGGTGCCCATTTTTGGATTAGGCCTTTAAATTTAAGAGGATCTGATTTTTGTTTTGTTTTGTTTTTTGTCTTTTTGAGACGGGGTCTCACTATGCAGTTCAGGCTGGCCTTGAGCTCACTTTGTAGCCCAGACTGGTCTCAAACTCGCAAAGATGCTCCTGCCTCGGCCTCCCAAGTGCTGGGATTACAGGCGTGGGCCAAGCCTGGCTGAGATCTGATGTTTTTAGTTCTTTATATATTGTAGCTATTAATCCTTTGTCTGAGAAACAACTGGCAAAATCTTTTTCCCATTCTGTGGGCTAGCTCTTCACTCTGTTGGTGGTTTCTTTTGCTATGCAATAGCTTTTTAATATGATGGGATCCTAGGTGTTGATTCTTTGTAATATTTTCCAGGAGAATGTGGTTCTAGTCATGAAGCTTTTGCCTATACCCGTCTTCAAGACATCTACCTATTCTATCTTCCAGCAGATTTAGTGTTTCTGTTTTAGTATTTAGATCCCAAATGCCCAGCAATGGATGAATGGATAAAGGAAATGTGGGTTTTTATTCCCTTTCTGTGTGTGTACCAGGAAGTGAACTTTGTGCTTCCCAGGCAGGCACTTGTAGCACTGAGCTATATCCCCAGCCCAAGATGTGGGGTTTTTTTATAAAATGGAGTACTACTCTGCCATGAAGAGACGTTCTTAGGTAGATGGGTGCACCTTGAGATCTAGTCTTAAATGAAATAAATCAAACACACATGTTTAAATATCACACTGTTTCTCTGGTGTGAGAAACTGAGAGAGTAAATAAAGACCAAAACGTGTAATAGATTATGAGAAACAGGAAGAAAATGTGCAAATGGGGAGAACAAGAGAGGGGGAGAAGAGGAAAAGGAAGGGGAAAGAAGAGAAGCAAGAGTGCCAACACAGCTTGTGTAAATAAGGGAGGGAGAGGGTTGAAGGGAGGGGAGGGGAAAGGGAAAAAGGGAGAATCAAGAGGTATCGTATGCAGGTCCAGATTTCCTATGGTAAATAAGATCATTATGTATAACTAAAGTGTACCAATAAAATTAATTTTCAAAGTATTTTTTAAAAATAAGCCAGGTGTGGTGGCGCACACCTATAATCCCAGCACTCGGGAGGCTGAGGCAGGAGGACTGCTGTGAGCTCATGGCCAACCCGGGCTACAAAGTGAGTTAAAGGCCAGTCTGAACTGCACAGCAAAACCTTATTTCAAAAAAAGAAAGGAAGGAAATGGCCGTTTGCTGTGATATAAACCCTACCCCAGCTGTCATCCACTTCCGAGGACTGGAGCAGGAGCGTTCACAGAAACAAATAGATGAAATAGTGAAAGTTAGATAGATATTTATGAACTTAACCTATGGGAAATGCAGGTTCTATGTGCCAAGAAGAAGTAACTTCAATATTCTCCTGAGTTACACAGGAAGTAACGGCACTTCTATTTGAAAGCAAGTTTTTTGTTAATCTTTGATCCATTCCTTTATGAAGCTTATTATGTACCAATGACCTGCTAATTTAGGACAGTATAACTGTCTCATAAAAATTAAGGAAAATCTTTTTTTTTCTTTTCTCACTTTTTTCTTTTCCCTTCCTTCCTTTCCCTTTTGCCCCTCCCTACTTCTCCTTCCCATTTGAGCATTGTCTTCCTATTTGATAATATCTGGTATACATTCTGGTCCTTATTTGCATTTTTGGTTTCTTGCATCTGAGACAATGAGACATTTACACATGTGCATTCAACTTATTTTACTTAGGAGTGTGGCTTCAAGGTGCATTTTAGAAAGGTCTCAAATGCATCCTTCTTTGGGGCTGAGTAACACTCCACTATCAAAAAAACTCACATCTTTATCCATTCATCCATTGATGGGCACTTGAGCGGTTTCCAAGATTTCGCTATTACAAATTGTGCTGCTATACACACGGGTGTAATGGCCAGGGGAAGGGGGTTGAAGTTAGGGGAGGGGAAGGGGAATAGTAAGCAAAGACAAAGGCACAAGCATTCAGCGGTCAGATCGTTCCCAACAAAGCCCTGGGCAGCAAACTCATCTAAGTAAGCCAGGATGGAGATGCCAGCTGTAACTTCTGCTTTCTTCTACACCTCTGCGAAGGCAGTGTGCAGTGTGGTTTGAACAGGGTTTATCCCATCACAGTTCACATGGCGGCCTAATTCTCCAGTGTCATAGTATAAACATGGGATTTACAGGGTTCTCTCTGGACAGCTCAGTTCCCTTAGCTCGCTAGAGAGTAGCTGCTGGGAGAGTGAGTCATGCCCCCGCCCCGCACGCACGCAAGCACGCACGCATGGCTTTGCCTCTTGCCTGTGGTCTCGCGCGCGCGCGCGCACACACACACACACACACACACACACACACACACACACACACACGTGCTGCTGCCACCTTGTGATGGAGCCCAGCGCCCCTCACCACAGCTTCGCACCACCCAACGTCATGCTCTCAGACCTCCAAGACATGTGCACTACCTAAATTTATTTAAAAGAATAATAGGTAAAATCATGCTCCCATGAATTTCCAGCTAGAACATTTGACTTTCTAAATGTAAATTCAAAGAGTAATATTCAAAGAATACTAAAAATGTAAGTTATGAAAGATGCTGTATATGGCATCATCAAAAAAATAAGAGTTTCAATTACTCTGGGATGACCCAAAGAGTAGCCGAAGGCTCCGAGGCCTGGTTTCCTTTTCTTATGCCTTAGCAGACATGAACTGTGAAGTTACTATAGAATCAGGGTCACTCAGGCCTCACAGAACTCAGATGTATAAACAGACCCGGCTAATCCATCTGTAGCCTCGTCTCAGGAATCAATTTACTGGCTGAGAGCCTGGGAATGTCTGGGTGAAAATTATTAATTCCCTCCTTAAACTGACCAAGTGAAAGAGCTTCATCCTTATCCTCAAGTGCCAAACGCGCGACCACTCACCACCCGAGTTCTCCCCGCACTCCCGTCCCACAAAACTGGGACCCAAGGGCTAGCCTCTTCCGCCACTTATTTTCCAGAGACAAACTCAAGTTACATAAGGGGGAGAAGAGATGTCTTACAGAGGTTATTGGTAAGAAATGACTTTAAGATGACTGTCACATTGAATTAAAATCTGCTTGATGTTAACAAGAACAAATGCTAACAGTCAACTGTTGGCACAGATGCCTCTGCCTTTCAAAGCTCTGGCAAGCAAACACCATGGCAGACCAGCCACGATGGCTCTGTGAAGCAGGATTTGTTATTGCAGTAAGCGCAACAGGAGCGTGCAAATTCTTTTCAGGAAATCAACTGGAACAAACCATAGAATCACTGGAATCATCTGTATGCCAAATTTATATTATACCTGAGACAGTCTTCCTCAATTTAACTGACACTCAAAATGCGGCCCAGCGTTTGTTCAGCCACTGTCAGGAACAGAGGTTTGGTTTGGTTTGGTTTTAATTTGAGGAACAAAACAGAAAGAAAACGCAGCGTTACCCAGTGAGGATGCAAATATTTTGCTTCCATTTTTATTTTGCAGGTGATGTTAACTTGTGTTTTGAGGGGAAAAAGGAAAGAAGCATCTCTCCCGAGTGTTAGACTATTCAGGGTAAGATTTCACACGGAATAGAGAAAAATAAAGGGGTAATGTTTCAGATGCCAACAGCAACGCCAGCAGGGTCTCGGTGGGAGGATATTCACCCCTCTTGGCCTACATTCCAATGACTGGGAAAAAATGCAGAAAATAAATATGTCTCCCGCTGACAAACGTGCTACCAACATGGTGAGGAGTCAGGAGATGTGTCAACAATTTCCTCAAGCGAGACTCAGCAGTGAGTGCTGGTGAGTGACAGTCACATTATAAAGTCAAGTCTCCTTGTCCTCACCTTGTGAACAAGATGAGGTTGAAAGCTGGCTTGCGCAAGTAGCTTGTGGGCCAAAAGTAAGCTCAAAGATGAGGGAGGAGAAAAATTAAATGATCAAATGGGCCATCATCTGTGTAACTGAGTAACAAAGGTGAAGGTAACATTATGTAGGACAGCATCCAGAGCTAATTCCCTTCTATGTTCCTCAATCGTTTTTGTATTAACAGAAGTGAAGATAACTTTATATTATACAGCATCCAGTGCAAATTCCCTACTATCGTCTCTATAATTTGGTATTTCCTTTAATGTTTTTGTGTTAACTAATGTGAAGATAACATTATGTAATACAACATCCAGTGCTAATTCCCTACTATATTCTGTATAACTTTGTATTTTCTGTATTGTTTATGGCTTTTCTGGTTCATATGTCTCCATTCTTTTGTCTTTAAAATAAAATTTAAAAAGAAAAAAAAAACAAAAGTAAGCTCAAAGAACCTCATAACATACACAAGGTAACCATAGTTTATCAACCTAGCCTGGACACTTTTAAAAATAAAAAAGGGTGTTATTAATAATTACTCCAGGTAGCAGGTGTGGTAGCGCATGCCTGTAATCCCAAACTCAGGAGGCTGAAGCAGTCGGATTGCCATAAAACAGAGACCAGCCTGGACTACACAGAGAGTTTGAGGCCAGGAGAAACTACACAGCCAGAAGCTGCCTCAAAAAAGCAAAACATTAGTCGAGGACAAGAAGCACCAGCAAGACTGTCCTGAGCTGTCAGGATGGATGGTCCTTTTACCTAAAGATACGGTAGCCAGAAGGGTGTTCGTTATCGAGGGTGACGTGTATAACCAGCGGGGAGACGGAAGGACACTGGGGGACACTTACCATTTTGGGGAGTCCATTTTCTTTTTATTAATACTTCATTGTCCACCATATTTTTGACATTATTATTAAAGTAAAACTGTAATATGCATACCACTAAACTGTTATCACAAATTCACCAAATATTCCTTCACATTCAATGTATAGGCCGGGCGTGGCGGTGCATGCCTGTAATCCCAGCACTTGGGAGGCTGAGGCAGGAGGATTGTTGTGAGTTTGAGACCAGCCTGGGCTACAAAGTGAGCTCAAAGCCAGCCTGAACTGCATGGCAAGACCTTGTCTCAAAAAAAAAAAAAAATTCAATGTATGGCATAATGAAAACCATAATCAACAACAGGAAAGAAGGAGGGGAAAAACTAGGTCAGCACATTTCATACCTTGGAAGAATAACCTATGACCATCAGTTTTCGGCAAATGGTGTAAATATAAATGGTACCTGGGTGAGAAAAAGATGGTTAACATGTATCACACTTAAATGATGAAAACTATCCTCCCCAACCCCTGCAGTTTAAGTCTGTAAACCCCAAATCAAGCGATCTCATGAGAAAGTCTCAGGAGACCAGAGTCATCATTATAATTTTTCTGATCACTTATAGAGAAAACATATTAAAGCAATGAATACAGCCATATTTCAAATATGTTGACAGGAGTATCGTTTTATAGGCAATTCAAGTTCTGAAATATTCTGAACCAAAGAGTGTTTAGTGGCACAATTTATGTACTCCAGTTTTATCAATTCACATAAAATCTTATTTCCCATGGCTTCTTTATGGCTGAGAAACTAAAGATTTATTTCCAAATAAGATTAGAATATATATTTAATCAGCATGGCACAATGCTGAAACTCGTAACAATTTTAAAATCATAATGCATAACAGGTTATATTATATTGCTTTGTAGTCTCATATAACATTTATTCCCTTATTTATATGTCCTCTAAAAAAGAGCAGTTTATTACAATGTTCCTTGGTATCTACCAGGCCTTTAATGAAAGGGGCAGACTTGGAGGAGTGCAGAGGTCACCACACCCCGGGCTGTACATAAAGGATGCTGTCGTGCTGGAAATGTGCCCGAAGGATGGTGACACGTGTTAGAAAGGCATGTTATGGTGATGACAAGTGGTCTAAATATTGTCTGTACGATATTGATGTAAAATTCATAACCATTGAGATTCAACAGCCAGGAAGCCTATGTTCATGTTTAAACTTTAAAAGCTTCAGAGAAAACAGCATCTGCTCCCAAACATCTCCCTGATTAAAACACACCTGTAAGCATAACAAACATGAGTTACACAAATCAGTGACAAAAACACTGGTTAGCTCTGAAATCCTCAGGGCCCCTTGAGCATTACGGTCGGTCCTCAGCGCACAGGGACTCAGCTCTCCGGTGTGACTGCGCTCGGGCCCTGGAGTTGCTCATTTTCTTGAAGACCCACTGGGAAGAAATCACTACACTCTTAGCAGCTCGAGCCCAGAGTACATATTATCTCAACTTGGCTTTGTCAACCTCTACTTTTAATGTTTAAAAATAAAACTCTCTAACTGTGTTACTTTGTAGGGAGAAAGAGGAAGGGAGCAAGTTAAGAGTCCGTACAGGAAACACGCCTCCTGCAGAACATGCAGTTCAGGTATAAACCAGGAGCTGAATAAACACAAGGGAAGTCAGCAAGGCCTCAGGAGACGGCCCTCAAGAATGACAAGGGCCTTCTGTGTTGCAAAAATGTGCCTCTAACCTTTCCAGCCCAAATATGTCCTGGCTGTAACTGAATAGTGCTTTGACAGTTCAGGATCTTGGCCTGGCTCACAAACTCCCACTGCAGAATCAAGGAGACAGTAAATCGTATGGACTGAATGTGGGCTGAAACTTCACAGTCTCAGGGTATCTCCAGAAGTTTGTTTTGTTTTGCTTTGGTCCAAATGCCAAACATGAACTCATTGCCCAATCATGCGACCGCTCTTCACCAAAGATGGTCACTATCAAAAAGAGTGCCTGGCTCTGGTTAATTGAGAAGGATGATGTTATCCAACATTAACACACCTACTTAGGTTTCATGAAGGATCAGGATTGGCCAAATATCTCAGGAAACCAAGAGTAGGTATGTAAAATAGTTAATTAAAAGAAAAGAGAAAGCCAGGCATGGTGATTCACACCTGTTATCCCAGTACTTTGGAAGACTGAGGCAGAAGGATCACAGGTCTGAAGCCAGCCTGGACGATTTAGTCACTTAAGGTGCTGTCTTAAAATTAAAATTAAAATTAAAATTAAATTGTAAAAGGGACTCACTTGAGAAATACTCAATGTGAAGGCCCTGGGTTCAATCCCTAGTACATAGGGAAAAAAAAAGCAGTAAGTTGGATGAGTGAAAAGGTCAAATGTACTTATCAAAATACATTTGACCTTTCACTCAAAAGTGTTTGTGACTACTAAAATTCCAACCTGTCAAAATCTCAGGGTCTGTGCACTTGCTAATCCCCTTGCTGGAACAGCCTTTCCCCAAATACCCAGGCGGTTTGCTCCCCAGGTTCCTTCAGGTCTTTGCTCAACTGTCATTTCAGTAAGGCTCCCTGGCCATGCTGGTTAACGTCGCACTGAGGCTCCCTGACTGTTCTTGCTGAAGTTGCAGGCCGCACCCAGCCCAGGCCCTGCTCCACCCTCTCCTCACATTTGTCCTTCTCCACAGCCCTCATCACATCTCACCCTGAAATACGACCTCCCTGCAGCGGAAGTAAGCGCGAGAACAGGTTTTGTCTGTTGTCCATTCCTGTGTCCCCAGAACCCGGGACAGTGCCTAGCTCATGGGGTCACTTACTAAGTAGTAGATGAGTGCCCTGAAACAGGGGCAGCAGTTGGTGAAACAAAGGACAGTATGTGTATCTCGCACAGCCCAGCAACCCCACTCCTGGGCATCGGTCCCAGAAAAGTCTCGCACCAGTCTATAAAAGGACAAGCGCAAAGACATTCATTGCAGGATTGTTAGAGGCAGGGCGAACCCAGTGCCCGTTTCTATGGTGCATGGAAATCTGGAAGGCATCAGCAGGCAGAGTTAACAAACTGGGTTTATATAGAGGAACCCTGCTAGAGTCTAAAACCACTGAGTTGAATGGAAAAAAAAAAGTGTAGGAAACAGAAAAAGGTCCAGAGCATAATACCATGGGCATAAACAAACAGTTCGCACCAAGGAAAGGATAATGAAGATACAAAATTCATTTAACCTTTCCTTTTATACAGAGAACATTACAGGTTTGTCTGTTGTGGGTCTGTCTGATCTTAAAAAGACTGAAGGTGGAATCCTGTGCCTCTTCCACCCACTAAGTAAGGCCCAACTGCATACCCAGCCCTGTTCCTGTCTGCTGTCCCCGCCAAGAGGTGTGGGAGATGCAGTGGTGCAATCAAGGCTGTCTTGAGACAGTTGCACACAAAAACTTTACAATCACTGAGCTGAAAAAGTCCATCCAAGTCTGCTTCATTTCCAGGCAGCAAATGTGAAGTGCAGTTTTAACCAAAATATAATTTGGGATGGATGGAGAAAGAAAACGCTCAGAGATATACTTTTTTAAAACACAGGATGAAAGAAAATACAATACATTTTTCCTTGGAGTTATTTTGCCTGGGTCTTAACACATATCAAAATACTATGACTTTTATCTTTTTGCTTAAGACTGTATTATCCATGGGCGGAGGGCAGAGGGTGTAGCTCATTAGTAGAGCACTTGCTTAGCATATGCGAGGCCCTGAGTCCGTTTTCCAACACCACCATGGGGGGGGGGCGGGGAGGAGCTGGGGATAAGCTCAGGGTCACAAGCGCCTGCCTGGCAAGTGCAAGGTCCTGAGTTCCATCCTTAGTACCAAAGAAAATCTAAAAAAATTTTTAAAAAAGAAGAAAGAAGCACTCGGGAGGCTGAGGCAGGAGGATCATTGCAAGTTCAAGGCCAGCCTGGGCTACTAAGTGAGCTCAAGGCCAGTCTGAACTGCATAGTGAGACCCTGTCTCAAAAAGGCAAAAAAAAAAAAAAAAAAAAAATAGAAGAAAGGGAGGAAAGAAGAGAATATATTACCTATTCCCAACACCATCAAATATATATGTATACATATGAAATACATTTTAAAATATTTTTAAAATATATATATGTGTATATACTACATATATAAGTATGTATTTTCTAGAGAACAATATAGTGATTTAGTGTAACCTCAGAATAGAGAAAAACAAATGTTACATTTTCTAGCTAGATTCACCTCTTCACAGACATATTTAATGTACATATATGTGTATGAATACATCATTTGTATGTGTTCTCAGAGCTCCTCACTCAACACCAAGTGGAGTGAAACTGTTGCTGTGTACAGGGTAAAAGGTACGTGCCTAGGGCTTTGAACAGAAGGCCAGCAAATGGATGACGCGTGGTGCCAGCCTAACCTGTGCTTGTCACCTGACCTTACTTACATCTTAACCTTACCCACTTATTAACTGTGGCTCTGCTTTTATAGACCCCCAAACAGACGCTCCCCATGGCCTGAGTCTTCCTTCAGCGGGAACCTAAAGACATGTCCTGTAAGACCCTACTTGTGAAGATAAACTGAAATGTAAAGCAAGTGTTTTAGAAAAGACATTCGATCATGAAACGCACACCTTTGAAGTTACAAGGTCACTAGTTGCCGTCACAGGTGGCATTGCAAAACTCTCTGACAGATGCCGTGGGAAACACCGCATTTGGGGGCGTACCGTTGTAGACAATCCAGCAAAGATGCTCCTGTGGCAGAGCCACCTGCATGATGAGCCTTAAGGAAGACAGGGTCCGTAGACACTGGCTCACAGAGTCTTTGTTCTGCAGGTTCACGTCGCCATCGCAGACCAGCTGGTAGTTGCAAATATTTTTGCCATACAAAGCATGGAACTGAAACACATGGGAAAACCGAAATAAGAATATAAGGCTGATGCAACTCAGAAAAGCAGCTCCCACAATGTAGAAAGCTAAACTCGAAACAATGGTGCTTAATTAGCATAATAGATTGATGTGGAAAGAAACAAGCTAGGTTTCTTTAAAACATCCATTTAGTTAGGATTAGCTTTTGTTAGTCAAAAGAAACTCAAAAGCAAAACAAAAAAAAGGAAAAGAATCCTATTAGTAAAAACATAAAATTGTGCACGGCTGTAATCCCAGCACTTGGGAGGCTGAGGCAGGAGGATCCTTGCGAGCTCCAGACCTGCCTGGGCTACAAAGTGAGCTCAAAGCCAGTGAACTGCATAGCAAGACCCTGTCTCAAAAAAAAAAAAAAAAAAAAAAAAAAACCATAAAATTGACTCAGTGTTTGCAAACACACCCAGTAGAATTTTAACCTGTTTATTGATTCAGATATGATTTTTACCATTTACCCAATTCACCCAACAAATGTTGATTGGGCATCTCTGTCACAGTCTTGCAGGCAACAAGCATTCTAAGACAGGGAGGAAACGAGCCCTGCTTGTGGCAGAGGAAAGAGGCCCCGGCACCCACAGCACTAGCAATGCCTAAGAGGACTGCCATGGTCACTGAACTGAATGTCTTTTGTGAGTCTGGATAAAAGCTGTAAAGTCAAGAGATGAGACTGTAGAGGTGGCTGGCCCAGCATCAGACCACGGAGAGTTGTGCCCTGTTATTCCAAGGAACTTGATCTTTAGCCAAAGACTTTTGCAAAGTCAAAGTCGGTGGTGATTTCTCCTTTAGAAATAGAATCTGACAAAGTGTGGCTAATGAACTGTAGGCTGTGGGTTGGGAAGCTAGGTCGTGGGAAGACTGGGAGAGACCTTTTCAGCCCTCTTCCCAGTACAGTGCCAATCTGCATGGCCCAGGATGCTGCTGTACTTTTCCCCCAACCAAACTGAACTATTCAGTGGTCCCCATCATGCTTATTAGCCAACTACCACTGTTCCCAAAGCTTCAAAGAGACCTCATTTGGAAAAGCGCAATTTTGGAATCAGAAAGCTCGGAGTTCAAACACCAGCCATGCCAACTGTTTTGCACAGGCTGGGTTATTTTCTTGATCTCTAGTAAACTTCATTTTCCTCATCTGTAAAAAAAATTTTAACAATTCTACCTCTTAGGACCATAGTGAGGCTATAAGATGATAATTCTTATAATACAGTTCTACAGTTTCTGGGGTTGCTGGGGATCAAACCTATGGCCTCTTCCATTCTAGGCAAGTGCTCTACCACTGAGCTACGTCCTCGGCCTTATGTAAGGCATTTAGAAGAGTACCTGGCACACAATAGCCACTCTGCTAGTGAATTAATGATAGCAGTTAACAATAACACTTGTTAACAGAAATAAAACGTAAGTTTTCTATCAAAAGATCCTCCTGGTACCAGGGATTGAACCATGGCCTCCGCACCCAGCAATATTTCCACCCTACTCCTCTTTTTTGATAAGGTATCTCTAAATCATAAGAGGTTTCTTTGGGGTTTTTTGTTTTGTTTTGTTTTTTATTTTGTCTTTTTGAGAAAGGGTCTCACTATGCAGTTCAGGCTGGCCTTGAGCTCATTTTGTAGCCCAGGCTGGTTTCAAACTCGAGATAATCCTCCTGTCTCAGCCTCCCAAGTGCTGGGATTACAGGCATGTGCCACCATGCCTGGCCACTAAATCATAAGTTGTTTGAGCTGGAACTTGTGGTCCTCCTGCCTCAGCTCCCAGCACGATCACAGCGTACACCACTACACCCAGCCAAGACCTACTTTTTTGCACTGTGGATAAGCTTTGTTTCTGTCTAAAATAGGGCAATAAGCCAGGCGCGATGGTGCATGCCTGTAATCCCAGCATTCAGGAGGCCAAGACCACAAGTTTGAGGTCAGCCTGGGCTACATAGTGAGTTCAAGGCCAGTCTGGACTATAGAGTGAAACCATGTCTTAAAAAAAAACTAGAATAGGGCAATAATAGTATCTAACTCATAAAGTTATTGTAAGAATCGAATTATATTTACCAAAAACACTTTGTAAACTCAAAACACTCTATAAATATTAGTTATTATAATAACAATAACTTTTGCCAAATGAATTGAGATTGTTACAATCCTCAAAGCATTGTTACAAAGTTTAATGAGCTCACTTTCTTATCCTGACCTGAAAGCAGGCTAAGAAAGCTTTTATTAAGCACCTTACAATACACGGCCAGATGCTATGATAAACAAATAGAAGGTATTTAGAGGCTCTCCACTAAATGACATGTTGCATCACTAATCATAAAGTGTCACTCTTTCAGCTCCTTTTCCCGTCTTACTGTAAGTCTAGCAGTTTTATCTCCAAAGCCTTTAGGGAAAAAGACAGTTTTGAATTGATTCACATCTGCTTTGTTCTCATCAAACTGGGTATCAAACAGCTGAAGGTATCTTCCGTAGCACTGCAAAAGGGCCAGTTTGTGTTCCTAAAATAAAAAGAGAACTCAATTTAAGTTTCAAAATATCATGATAAGATTAAGTAATATTTCTATTACTCTTAATAGTATCAACATTGGTCAGTAATATTACTGCTATTGCTGCTACCACCATTTCACAAGCACATATCGCGTGACAGAATCCACACTGTGCAATGTGTCTGCACTGTTTTATCCAGTTCTTCACCTTGCACTCCGTAAGGCTACGGCGATAAAGGGCCATCATGATCGCAAGGAACATTCACTTAGACGCTGTAACTGGAAAAACCTACGAATACTCAATAATCCCGCATCACTAGATAGTTGTAACCCACACTCAGTTCGTGGGCAGACAGAGCCTTGCTTCTCTGACGCTCCCGGGATCAAAATGATGGGAGGAAGGCAAGAAGGCCACAAGGAGAGGAAAGGAAGACAGCAAGTGAGCTGCTCTCTCATCTGTGAAAGCTACAGCAGGCCACCACGCTGTGTTCCCAGTAGCGTGAGATGCCTCACTTCCGTCACCCATGTCTTTACTCTTGGGGAGGAGGCAGGGGCTTGACCTTGAGAGTCTGGGGCAGGGGCTGTGCACAGCGCTCTACACTGATTTTGCTGCAACCCTTCCTCAGCTCCCTCCACGGCAACTGTGTCTCCAGGAAAAGCTGGCACCAGCTACCTAACCCCAACCCCAGGGAGGGTCCCACTGTTGTTGTATTCCTGACCACTTGTTTATTTGCTCGCTAATTCATTCTGAATCTTGCCCATTCTAATTGCTTCATATAATAAGTTCAAGTAGGTGCAAAACAAGAGTATTCCATACCATGATCTTTACTATAATTAAAATAAGAGCCTATAAATCACGGTAACAATCAAGTTCACTTCCGGGATGATAAATGCCTTCCATGGCCAGTTTTCCCATCAAGGTAAAGCAGACAGGACTTTCTTGTTGTATCCTTTCATTAAGTTTTAAAATAGCCTCTAGGCCTTTCTATCAGAAACACTGTGAGTCCTTAACTCCTACCCATCAGTGGCTTGCTGTATGAACCGCCTCCTCCCGCCACCGATGTCCTCCCTCCCGCCTGGTCACCCCGCCAGTCCCCACCCCGCCCTCGCCCCGTTCTTCCTTGCGCTGTGCCCTGCCAGCTTCTCAGATGTAGAACCGAAACAGAGAGAGAGCTCCCGTCCAAGTGTTGCCCAAACTGCTGTCTCCCGAAACACGGAGACAGCTGGCCTAGGCCTTCAGTCTTACAGGCTTAACAGACACATCGAGCACTTTACAATTAAAAAGTGGACCAGTCTTCATGGCTATACAATTAAGATAAAGCACCAGGAGACAGAAAAACGGAAAGACAGCGCAGCCTTCCAAGATTTTGAGGTCAGCAGATACCAAGAAGCCAGAGCCAAGATGTCAGTTCATGGAGATCAAATGCACTCGGCAGGGAAGTGATCTTCCCCGACCCAAAGCCAGCCAGGAACCTTCCTAGGGAATCAGGGGCCAGTGCCAGGTGGTAAGGGACGAAAGTACTCATAAAAAGTCACTAGGTAACTTAACAGTTCCCTTTACTGTGCTAGCATAGTCAAAATCACACTCTAGTGGAAATCTAAGACTTGGGTCCCACGAAGAGGCATGCTCACTAGGAGCCCAGGCCCAGCTAAAACACCACCTTCTACACACATGATTACGAGACCAGGTCTACCATGTAGACCTTCGTCCTGTTTGGCTCGGCCTGAGCTTCCTGTCTCCCAGAGCTTTCTCCCTGGGACTACAGTGTAAGAATAAAAGCCTTATTCCTGTGCCAAGGTGCTTCTGTAGATTCTTGTGATACAGCACAAGAAGCCACAAGTCAGTAAGAACATAAACACAGCTTACAAAGTGGATTTCTCCTAGTTCTTTTTTTCTATACTTTTCCAAACTCTATTTTCTCAAACTTCTCAGAGCCATGGCTCAAACATATGGGGCTGAGGTTATCTCTTATTTCGACCGAGGAAAATAGACCTGAGTGCTTTATTATGAAAGTTCTGTGTCTTACCTTCTCTTCAGTAAACTCACCTCCTAGATCACAAGAATTTAAGTCTGGAAAATAGAAAGGGGGAGGAGCCAGGCGTGGTGGCGCACGCCTGTAATCCCAGCACTCGGAGCTGAGGCAGGAGTATCACTGCGAATTCGAGACCAGCCTGAACTACAAAGTGAGCTCAAGGCCAGGTGAACTGCATAGCCAGACCCTGTCTCAAAAAGACAAAAAAAAAATAGATTTGCCCCTTCAAAGGATTATGGCTCTCTCAGAAACAGTTTTGATATAACAGCCAATCAGTCCAGGATTTAACCAGGAATATATAATATATAACACTACTCAGTTATATAGACACTTTGCTATGAAAATCCCAACTCTGGTCATTGTTCCCCATTTCTTTTTCCTTTTGTCTTTTTGAGACAGGGTCTCGCTATGCAGTTCAGCCTAGCCTTGAGGCACTTTGTAGCCCTGGCTGGTCTCAAACACAACAATCCTCCTGCCTCAGCCTCCTGAGTGCTGGGATTACAGGTATGCACCACCACACCCGGCCACCCCATTTCTATAAAACCCTATAAAACCCCAAAGCTTCTGTTAGGCCCTGGAAGACAGATCCTGCACCTGTTTGTCTGTCCTTCCAGCACAGCGATGCTGATCAAATCCCCTTCCCTGCACTCCACCACTGCTTGTCCCCATCTCTGGCATCGTGGTGTTACAGGCAGCTGAGTTAGATAGAAATATTATACAGTCAGACAGGGTCAGGCCCTGGAAGGAGCCAATGTGAAGGACAAGATACCTGTGGGCCAGACCTCAAGACAAAAAGACTAAACAAATACACCCACATACCTCCCCAAGCGTAAACATCAGTGTAAACATAGTCTAAATAGGTAGCAATCACTTTGAAGAGTCATTGACCCAACCCCTTACAGGAAAAGCCCCTGTTCTGTATTCATCTCCGCTTGCTAGGTGACCGGTTTCCCTGCTTGATTCGTTTAATTTTACCTGAACAATTCTTACTGGCTGACCATAGTTTGGTCCATTTCCCCTGCCTTGGACCCATCTCACCTCATGGTTTTTCTCTATAATGTCTCTGGAAAAGACAAGAGTCTTGGGGTAACCCACTTGGGCCCCCTCTGTCCCTCTCTTGGACAGAAGCTTTCTTTCCCTCAATATATTTTGCTCTTAACCTCCGTTGTTCGTAAAATTCATTCTTCGATTTTAGAGAACACGAACTGGAATTTGTCCCAGATGTCATTCAGGTTGAAAGTTTTTATTTTCCTGTATCAATGGGACACAACAGAGCCTCCTGTTGGAACCCTCAAGACCAGGGATTTCACCCTAAAACTCTGGTAACGTAGAATACTTTGGATCTCTGCCAAATCATTATTAATATTATTATCATTAACTGAAAACCCTGCCAAGCCACGGTCTTATCAAACCAAGCCCTTTGCTGCAGAATCCCAAGACAGGGGCGATGTGGATGCAAGCTCAGCTGGACCAGGAAGAGGGCAGGTATGAAATGACTGCAAAAATGACATCCAGGACGAGGTGAAAGTCATTAAAACAGGACACGGAGCTGGGCAACTGTACAGCAAGGCCACGACACGTGAGAGCGGTCCACTGGGCACGGCCAGCCATGTGAAAAACAACAGGAAGCTGTGTCTGGGCGCCTTTGTGTAAGGCGGGAACATGATGACTCAGCACTTCCTGTTGTGCGCCCACCACGCCCTCCGTTAACCCCGTTAACCCCGCCGAGCTCCTTCCGCCCCGCCCCGCCCCCAGCCTCCTGTCCCTTCCCAGCTCTCTCCCCAGGAGAATTTCAAGGGCAAAAATAAAAAGCAAGGACTTTTGTGGTTACTGTTGTTACCGTGCCTCATTAAAATGTTTCTGGATGGGTGATTTTTTTTTCCTAAGGAAAAAAATTAAAATGTAAAGTAGGAATGGTACATGGCCAAGTGATAATCAGCCCCGTGAGTTTTATTTTGGCTCTCTGCACGCCGGCAGGAACTTACTTTCATGCGACAAAGGCTATCTCCAACCTGCAAGAGCTTTTCTTGGTAATAGTCAGCTGGCAGCCGGGGGGCGTATTTGGTCCAGATATTGAACAAAGTGGTGGCACTGTAAAAATTATAAAATGACTGTCTTCAGAGTCAGCAGGAACCCTCAATTAATTAGCACACAGTCCTTTAAACTTACCTTCTGATAAGTTTTTCCAATATGCTTTATTGTTAATGTCTAATTATTAATAATAAATGTCATTATAGTTAAAATTATTGCTTCCTGTATGGCCAACACTGACTGAAGCCCTTTATATGACATTTCTAAACCCTTTTTTTAAAGCCATTTTTTTAAATCATTTTTTAAAGCCATTTTTTTAAAACCATTTTTAAAGCCATTTTGTAAAACCATTTTTAAACCCATTCTGTAGAGCAGTTTTCGGTTCACAGCAAAATTTGAAAGTACAGAGATTTCCCATAGGCCTACACAGGTACAATCTCCCCCCTTATGAACGTCTACCCCCGTGTGTGGAACACTTGTTACAACTAATAAACCAACACTGACACATACCATCCCAAATCCACAGCTTATACCCGGCTCACTTAGTGTTACACACTCAGTGGGTTTGGACACACGTATAACGACATGTATCTACCGTTAGTATACCACAGAGAGAAGGTTCCTGGCCCTAAGAGTCCTCTGGGTGCCTCCTATTCATCCCTCTCTTCCTCTTCAAAGTCTTGGAACCACTGATTTTTTTTTTTACTGCCTCCATAGTTTGGTATTTTCCAGAGCCTCATACAGTAGGCAGTCTTTTCAGATTGGCTTTTTTCACTTAGTAATATGCATCTCAGTTTCCTTTCTGTCTTTTCATGCTTCATGGGTCATTTCTTTTAGCACTGACTAGTGTTACATTGACTAGAAGTGCCGTGGTTCATTTTTTGCCTCATTTTCTCAAGGACATCTTGGTTCTTTGGAAGTTTTGGCAATTACGAATAAAGCAGCTGTAATTATCCATGTGCAGGTATTTTATATGGACACAAGTTTTCAAATCCTTTGGGTGAACACCAAAGAGCAGAATTACTGGAGTAATACTGGCCTTGTAGTATTCTTAAAATGGTTTCAAATCAGAAACCCAGAAACCATTAGAGTTTATTGACATGTGCAAGAAACCACCAAACTTGCTTCCACAGTGTTGTACCATTTTCATTCCCACCAGCGAAAAATGAGCATTCCTGTTTCTCCACATCTTTGCCAGCATTTGATGTTGTCACTGTTCTGGATTTTAGCCTGCCTAATAGGCGCATGATGTATTTTATTGTTGTTTTAATTTGCTTTCTCCTGATGACACAGGCTATGGAGCATCCTTTCATATGTTTGCTGGTCTTCTGTCTACTTTGCTGAGGTGTCTGGTAGGGTCTTTGGCACATTTTTTTTTTCAAACAGGGTTTTATTTTTCTTACTGTTAAGAGGGGTTTCTTATATATTGTTAACAGGCCTTTATCAGATATGTCTTTTGCATATTCTCCCAGTTTATAGCATTTTTTCATTCTTTTTATAGTCTTTCACAGAGCAGGAATTCTTATTTTCTGTGAAGTCTAGTTAATCAGTTCTTTCATAGATTATAGTTTTGGTGTTGCATACAAAAAAATCGTAAAATTCAAGGTCATCTACATGTTCTCCTATGATTTTCTAGGAATTTTATAGTTTCGACTTTACATTTAAATACGTGATCCATTTTGAGTTCACTGTGATGGGTGTGAGGTCTGTGTCTTGATTTTTCATGTGTGTGTGTGTGTGGTTGCCCAGTTTTCCCAGGACCATTGTGAAGACCATCTTTTGTGTTGCTTTTGCTCTTTTGCAAGGATCAACTATTTCCATGCTACGGACCCTGTTTCATTGACTCATTCATCTTTTCTGTCACCAGTACAGTCTTAGTCACTGTAGCTTCGTATAAATCCTGAGATTGAGTAGCATCAGTCCTCCAATTTCTTCAATATTGTGTTGGCTACTTTGGATCTTTTGCCTACATGCATTTACTTTTTGTTTCATCTGTGCAGTGACCCCAAGATGAGAAATTACCCCAGAAAATAGCAACAGGACAAGGACCTTGACTATGTTACTCATTGCCCAGCCACAAGAACAGTCCACATCTAGAACATATAGTCAATAAATATTTGTTGAAAGGGTGAATGAGTGATAAGGGAAAAATTCTTGTTCTTATTTTATTCTTTCCTCTGAAGAGCTCAAGGGTTCAATATCAGATCCATCCACTTAGTGCTATACTTCCTTCCAATAAGTCAAGCATGAAGTATGTAGCCTTCTTTTTTTTTTTGTCTTTTTGAGAAAGGGTCTCACTATGCAGTTCAGTCTGGTCTTGAGCTCACTTTGTAGTCCAGGCTGGTCTCAAACTCTCAATGATCCTCCTGCCTCAGCCTCCTGCCTCAGCCTCCCTCAATGCTGGGCTGGGATTATAGGCGTGAGCCACCAGGCTTGGCCTTGTAGTATTCTTAAAATGGTTTCAAATCAGAATTATCTGCGTAGCAAATCATTTCTTACATTATTTGCATATTTATTAACATTTACTCCTTCTCTCTCTCCCAGAAATTATAAATGCCTCAAGAAAAAATTCAAATGTCTCTTTAAGGAGTTGACCAATCCAATCTCACAAATTTCTAGATAATTACAGTGTTATGCACTGAATACTCCCAACCCAAAGTCATGTTAAAGTTCTAACTCCCAGGATGACTGTACAGTATTTGGAGACAAAGCAATTAAGATGAAATGTGGTCATGAGAATAGGACCTTGCACCAGGGTTCTAGCTCAGTGGCACAGCACCTGCCCAGCAAGCATGAGGTCGTGAGTTTGATTCCTGGTATCAAAAAAAAAAAGAGAGAGAATAGGTCCCTGGTCTGCTGAGTTTCATGCCCTTAAAGAAGAGATCCAGAAAGCTTGCTCTCTTTCTCCACACTTGCTCAGAAGAAAGGCCATAGGAGGTAAAGCAGCCTTCTACAAGCCAAGAGAAGAGTCCACTATAAGAAACGAACATTGATAAAACCCTTATCTGGGGTCTTCGGCCTCAAGAACTGAGAGAGTAAATTGTTGTTATGCCACCAGGATACGTTATTTTATTATGGCAGCCCGAGCTGACTAATACCCACAGGGATCTAAACTTGAGAAATGAAGATGGGTCTAACATCTAGGATGCACATGTTGAAACATAAACATTGCCAGGTGTGGTGGCACAAGCCCGTAATCCCAGCATTTGGGAGGCTGAGGCAGGAAGATCGCTGTGAGTTCGAGACAAGCCTGGGCTACAAAGTGAACTCAAAGCCAGCCTGAACTGCAATAGCAAAGCCCTGTCTCAGAAAGACAAAAAAATAAAAACTGAGAAAATAAACAAAACAACTTCTACAAAATCTGTCACTTCATTTGGGTAATCAAATAAGATCAACTGAATCACTGATTGAATGGGAGACAAAACATGCCTGCTTTTATGGACTAATTAATAACACCTTGCAGTAGAAACATATATACATGTACTAATAATAAGCCAGGCGTGTGGTGCTCAGGAGGCTGAGGCAGGAGGATCATTGCAGAATTCAAGGCCAGCCTGGGCTACAAAGTGAGCTTAAGGTCAGCCTGACTACATAGTGAGCCCCTATCTCAAAAAGACACACACATACACAAAAGAGACACATGTACTAATAATAAACAAAAATGCTAGGTGAATAATGTAGCAAGCATAAACCATATTTTAAAACTGGAAAAGTGTTTTCATTGTTTTACCTTTTTTACTTTGTTACTTCATGAAATGACGTTTTAGAATAAATATAATGAATTTAAGAAATGCACCTAGTCTTGCTGGAATTCTTAAATTATATACATGAAATATTTCATTCTTCCAAATCTTACAGGTGAGATAATGATGATCAGGTTTGTTATCCATAAAGGAAAATACCAGTTTCATTACATCAATCCAGGTTATACAACAAGAAAAAGAATTTTAGTAAATTTCAGGTTCGAGTTCAGGCCGCAATTAGGAAGGGCTTACATGAGGATGAAAGGTATACCCTCAAGTGTACCTCATTCAAGGAGGTAACGTTAGCAGACTTCCAACTGCTGGCTGGTTATAGCTGCCGCTAGACATTAACAGCATTCTAAAATAGAAGACCACAGCTGTATACGTAGAATAACTAAATCTTATGTGCCTATACAAAATGCGTATTTGAAAAATATATCACACTCATTTAATGACATGGCTGGCATTTTCAAAATTTATATAAAATTTATATTTTAGGTACTATGAATTTTTATACTTACGGAAATTCCAATAATTTTAAGAAGACACAAACTTTATTTCGAAAACAACCATCTGTCAATTTTGCTATGAACACAAAATGTTTTTGCTTTGTTTTGTTTGTTTTTTGAGACAAGGTCTCACTAAGTAGTCCAAGCTGGCCTTGAACTCACTATGTAACTTAGTGTAGCCTTGAACTTTCGATGATCCTCCTGCCTCAGCCTCCCCATGCTGGGATTATACGAGTGCACCATCACACCTAGCAAAATGATAATATTTAAAACAAAAGTTACATAAATTCAGCCCCTTACCAAAACCTTCCAAGCAGTTCCTGATAGGTTTCCCACCCGAGACTTGCCCAGTCCTCATGGCAACAGTCCAATGCTGAGTTACAATGGTGCCTCGCTCCTTCTTCCCACAGACCCCTGTAGTTTCTTCTTCCCAGCTGCCTTTGCCAAAGCCCACGCAGGCCAACAAGGATCCAATCCCCCTTCAGCAAGTTATGCTGCGCAGCCTCCGTCAGCTACCCTGTGGCCCCTCCCCTGGGAGTGCACATAAGCTCCCACCCTGTCCTTTGTCTGCAGAGAGCCGGCACAGCTGTCTGGGTGCTGCCTCCCTCCGTGCCCACATTAAACTTACATCTCTGCTGTTTATCTCTCTCCTCCTCTCCGTTGTGTTAGATTACCTAATTTTCATTCAATCGGTTCCCATTACACTTGAGACAAAGGTAAATTCTTCAAAGTCCCTGCAAAGTACTTGACTCTTTCCAGCGAATGATTTTCCTGCCGAGGGTCTTCTTCTATGCTGATTCCCTCTGTTTATTTGGTTGACTCCCGGGCCTCTCCCTAATCTTGGGCTAATGTCACCTCCCTCGCCATGCATTTGAAAGCAGGTTGCCCCCAAACTCCCCCTGAGCCCCTGCCCCAAGTGTCATCCATTCTGACCACCTGGTAGAATGCCACAGCCCCAGCTCCGTGCGCCTTCGTTGTCTTCCTAGGACTCAGTTTCTGGGTCACAAAGTTTGCCTACGTGTTTTATTTTTACTGTCCTACTTTCCTGTATGTGACATTTACAATTACTGAGAACAAAGGGACAATGACCTTTTTGTTCTTGCAATCCCAAATATGTACTAAATGTTTACTATGTCCCAGAATACCACGCTAGACCCTGGAGGCAGAACAATGTAAAAGAGATACATTATCCCAAAAATCAGGAAACCCATATTCTTTTTTTGTTTGTTTTTGTCTTTTCGAGACAGAGTGCCCTAGGCAGTTCAGGTTGGCCTTGAGCTCACTTTGTAGCCCAGGCTGGTCTTAAACTCTGGCAATCCTCCTGCCTCAGCCTCCAGAGTACTGGGATTACAGGCGGGCACCACACCTGGCTAGGGAACCTATATTTAGTAAATAAGATAGACAATACGTAGGAAAACAAACAAAAAATATATAAAATGGTAGGTAAACCTGACCTGGAAAGACCTCACTAAGGAGATGACAACTGAGCTGAAGTCAGAAAGGAAAGGAGTCAGAGATTTGAAAAGCAAGAGGAGGACTCTCTCAGACCAAAGGAAACAGCAACTACACAGGCTCTGGGTGAGAAACATAGGACCGTTCCTCTGCAAGGCCACAAGGGAGGTGAAAAGCAGAGACAGGAGAGGGATCTCTACTCTCTGGAGGATATGCGACAAGATGTCCGTGTTATTCTGAAAGCCATGGTCAGCGGTTGAAAGATTTTCGGCAAAAGTATCTGATGTTGTTTGTAAGGACCTCCCTAGTTGCTCTGAGAAAGACAAATACGAGACAGACCGGCTTTGGGGAAAAGCAAACCGGCAGCAGTTTGCCCTGGAATGCCGGGAGCGGAGACGGAGAGATAGAGAAAGCGCAAACGAGAAGTGTTTAGATATAAATGGGACATTGCGGAATCCCTGAGTTGGGCATGGAATGTACTCTGCTTGGTCAGTTCCCGTTCTCATCTCACTCCACCATCAGCACCATCTCCAGAGACGATCATCCTCCCCTGCTTCCTGCACACCAGGCGCTTACTGCGCTTGCCGCCTCCTCAGCAGCTCCTCTCTGCGGCTTCCCTCTCAGCCCTGCCGGTCAATGTCGGCGCACCAGGGCAGTCTTCTCCTTTCTTTTTTATCTACTCATTTCCTTAGGTCCTCCCTCAGGTGTCAGGATTTAAATATCAGGACATTCATTAATCCCAAATAGGTGTCTTTTTCCTTGAGACTGAAAGCGCCAACTATCTAATAACAGCTCTGCCTAGGTGTTAAGTTACATCTCAGTATTTCAAGCAGAAGAGCTGGGTGTGGTGGCGCACGCTTGTAATTCCAGCACTTGGGAGGCTGAGGCAGGAGGAACGTTGAGAGTTCGAGGCCAGCCTGGGCTACAAAGGGAGCTCCAGGCCAGCCTGCATTGCATAGCAAGTCCCTGCTTCAAAAAGACAAAAAAAGAACTTTCACCTTTCCGCTTACAGAAGGACCTCGTGGTTTCTCTTCCACATATCTCATTGCCCACGTTACTCATCTTGTGCGTCGGGGCCACTGTTCTGTAAAATGAGTTATTTGAATACAGTTGTAGTGATGCTACCACAGTTGACCTGATGGCCAAGAAGGCTATCAACAGGCAGGTGAGCCCAGGGCACGGATAGGCTGGATGAAGAGAGATGACAACCCCAGGTGGGTCAGAGCGGGGAGGTGTAGGATTTCATCGCATCACTCAGCAAAGCGTACCATTTAAAACTTACGAATTGCTTATTTTTAGGATTTCCTAATTAATGGTTTTGGACCATGCTGACCACAGGAAACTAAAGCCACAGAAAGTGAAAATATATAGATAAGGGGGAGTACCATACTTCCATACTTGTCTAGTTTATTTATTTATTTTTGTCTTTTTGAGGCAGGGTCTCACTATGCAGTTCAGGCTGGCCTTGAGCTCACTTTGTAGCTCAGGCTGGTCTCGAACTCACGATGATCCTCCTGCCTCAGCCTCCCAAGTGATGGGATTACAGGCATGCGGCACCACGACCAACTCCATACTTGTTTAGTGATTGACTATACTCTCTACTGTAAATAAGAGATTTTCATGTCTTTTAAACTATATATATATATATATTAGTAGGAATGAATGAATAGTACACATAAATCAAAATTCTGTCTTCATGTTAAATACATGAACAAAAATATAAATTAAGACTATTGGGGCTGGGGATATAGCTCAGTGGAATAAGCGCCTGCCTAGGAAGCACAGGGTCCTGAGTTCGATCCCCAGTACCGCCAAAAAAAAAAAAAAAAAGACTATTATTCACTATTCCGGTATTTTCTGCCATTCATCTACTTTTGTAAATGTTCAGTTGATGATGTATTTGGTCAAGAAAGATAACAACATAAACAGCAAAGAATCTTACAAACAGGTAGTTTGCAGTCCCAGTAATAACATGGGGACAGAATCCAAAAGAGGAAAACAGATGTGCAGAATGAGTCATAAAATCAAGGGGGAGAAACGGTCTCTGTAATCCTAATAGCAGCATGAAAAGAGGGTATGATACACGTGTCCACAGGATGACACACTTCACGATATCAAGAACTTCAATAACCTGAGCCATCTCCGACCCATTTCTTTGACTGCATGTACAGAATTTCTCACCTCCAAAATGGAAAACTGTGAACTTCCTGGAGTGGGTGAAAACGTATCAGCCTAGAGTAATCGTGAGGGAACACTCAGAAACCGAACACACGGTGAGTTAGGAAACATTCCTGTGCTGATTTTTATTTTGACCTGACAAGGGGGCCGTGATGGAACATGTACCAGGAATTATGGATTGGGAGAGCGCCGAATCTCCACTTCTCAAACTGTATTTACAGCTTCCTCTGCTATCTTCGGCGCACTTGGGTCCAGCCCTGCGTCCCGCACGCTGCCCCCGCTCCCGGGCCACCACCGCCATCCTGCGGGACGCGGGCCCTTCTCCAGCCGCGCCCTCCCAGCGACCTGCCTCGGCTTACCAACGCCGGCGAAACTCATGCTTCTGTTCCTCCGTGGTCGCTAAAGCCTTCCTCTTCATGAAGCCCAATAGCTCACGGACGTCCCTGTCGCAAGAGGCCAGGAGCGGGTTCTTCGCATCCAACGGCCCGTAAAACACGGCGACGGGCAGCGAGTCCTCGGGACAAGGACAGCGCAGCGGCGAGCTCAGCGTGTTCGTCTTCGACTCCAGGGGCGACTTTGAAACTGTGCCTGTCGTCGAGGATGGGGTCGGAGGCAGTTCCGGCGGCGACACCGACGGAGAAGACGCATCGGACCCGGGGCTCGCAGTGGCGCCTTGCGCCGCCATGTTGGCGCGACTTGGGCCTCCAGGAGTTTGTGTAGTTTCGGTTGCCGAGCAACGGTCTCATAGCAACCAAGCATCCCGAGCGCTTTCCGGGGAAACACAGCGGCTCCTACAGGGCGCAGGAAGAAACGGCCGGGTCCAGGGCTGAAAGAAGCTGGGGAATTTATTTGTCCGGTTGCCCTCTGGCTTCCCTGTGGGAGATGAGACTAGAGAGAAGGCTTTGAAAACAGAGCTGGAGAATATTAGAGCTGAAATTTTTATCACCACAAGACTGGACTAAACCTTTTTTTTTTTTTTTCGCATTTTAGGAAACTAAATCCTAGGTAGGTTAAATTATTTGTAAAACCCATAGTAGTGTCAGAGGCCAGGTCATAGTCTGTGACTCTAAAGCCTGTGCTCAGATTCCATAATCTGTATGGATAGCGCCGGGGGTGGTGGCGCACTCCGGGAGCGAGACCCTTTCTCAAAAAGACCAAAAAAAAAAAAAAACCTGTATCGATGGCGCCCCACCGTTAGTTGGTTAATCAAACTGAAATTAGGAAACTATGACAAGCAGTTTCAGAATCAAATACCCGCAACTGATCCCTTAGTCTGTCCCTCTAATAATTGATTGTACTTATTTATTTATTCATTTTAGCCATATTCTTATCACTATGTTATAAGTCAATGTGCATTTTACACAACCTTAACTATCTGGTATAAATATACGCTAATAGCTTGAAGTGCTAACTCTCAAAATACTTTGGCATTTTAAACAAGGATCTTGAGAGGCTTTACTTCAAGTGGGGAAATAGCCATGCCTCAAGGGAAACAGCCAAATTTTTTCCCTACGGGGTATGGACCACCGAAAGAGCCAAATTTATTAATTTGAAGTTTGAGTTTCAATAGATAGGGAACCTGTTTTCCTTATAAATTATGCAATACTAGAAATTATCTAAGAAAAGGACCAGAAATATTGAGTAGCTTAGAAAAATAGGTCTTTAACTCTAAAAAGTGTTACTAGTTCTTTCACATTTAAAAATAAAGTGATCCTAGCATTCAGTAAACCCAATTTCCCATTAAAGATTAAGAAGCTTATTAGACCACAGAAGATTTTTTTTTTTCAGCTCTGACCTAATTTCGCGCAGGCTCTGTGGGCCTGTACTAATTTAGAAGGCTAACTTGTTATGGCTGTGTACTGCACCCTTACATTCTTTGAAGGAGGAGGAGAGTATTTTGTTCATTGGGCCAAGTAATTATAGCTAGAAAATCTCCCTAGCAAATGGTGAAATGCAGACTCCTCACTGTGTTGGGTCTAATTCTCCAATCAGGGTTTAGATACCATCCTCTGATTGGCAAAGATTTTATCTTATCTCCTGTGAGCAGAAAAAAATTTTTAAGACTTTAAAGAATTTAGGCCTGGGGAAAGTTTTCATCCTTGGGATATTTTTCAAAAAAAAAAATTAATAGGATCTTATTATTTCAGTCAGCTTCTTAAATTCTCTCACTTTTGAACATTGTTTCCACATAGTAGACATGTCCACTTCAGATCAAAAGCTAGTGTAATTTGCCACCAAGGCCTATCTGTTTTATTGATGAAAGGGAAACAGCAGGATTCAATTAAATTAAAGTGGTGACGGAGGAAGGGAAGAAATAAAAATAAAACACAGGGGGATTTTCCCCCAGTCTGGCTGCCAGTCCCCAGTGACCCTCCTCATGGTGTGAGCACATCCACTTCAAAGTCACTTGTGAAAGATGTGACTCATTAAATTCAAATACTTGAATTACGAAACACTGCCTCTTAGTCACCTTCCTCCTTGCACGTAATTTAGTTAACAATGCTTGACTCGCGGTCGTTTTTGGAAGCTTTTCCGAATATTTAAATAGGTGTTATGCTCTGAATCATCATTGGGGAAGGATGGAAGTTTCCATTTTGTTCGGTGAAATTATATTTGAGGCATTTTTTTAAAGAAACATTTTAGAGAAGCTGTCTTTCTCGTAATGAGACGTAGCCATTATAATGCCTTTTCTACCTCCTTGTCACTCCACTCAATTCTTCTCCCTGGAATGACAGAGTAGAGCTTTGCGACGACTGGGTCTGACAGGGCTAAGTAATGTAAATAGCTTCCTTATAAATAATGTAAATTGCTGTTTCATATAATTAATGCCTTTGCAGGCTGCAGGGATCCTTTTGCCCATTTAAAATTCTTTTTCATCTAAAGTTACTGTTAGAGAAATAATCACTAAGGTTAGTGTTCTGCCAGTGAGTAATTTAGCTGCTAATCACTTGTACTGCCCCAAAAAGATATACGCAGTTCTTTAAAAGAGCACAAAAGCCTCCCTTCTCCATCTCTCCACCTAATATATCGATTTAAACAATTCTTTTTTTACTTCTTCAACCATTCAGTTAGTTAAATGCAGCCCTTTGTTGAGTACATCCATGCCATGCACAGATGAGCCCACACATTCTTTACAAGAAGCAGGGGGCACACATAAGAACTAGCCGTGATTTTATTAAAAAAAAAAAAACTGTGAAATGTGTTGTGACAAAGTTTTAACAAAAATGTTAGAGGAATCTCAAGATGAAGCGGACCTGGAGAGAGAACAAAGAGTCATGGCTGTGTTAGCCCTGGACCGTAAATGCCCATTAACAGAAACACCCTTGCCGCAAGGACTTGCCTGTTGGTTATGATAAGCATCCAGTACTGGGGGCCGCTGCAATGAACCCCACTCTGCTGCCAGGTGTTACAGTGCACGGAGGGAGGGAAGGAGAAAATGATGAGAGACAGAGAAAGTAGTTCAGCAGGGAAATTGGGTGGCCGATTGCTTATGAAGAACAAAAGGCCGAGAGGCAACCAGAAGCCTGGTATTTATTGATTGGGGAGGGGATGACTGCATGACTCAGAGGTCAGCGGTGGTCTCACACTGAGAAACACCTTGCCTTGGTCTTACTTGTCTTGTTCTTGGTCTTAGTCTTGGTTTTAGTACTCAGTGGTGGGAGCGGACGGCCCACCCCTAATGAGATAACAGGAAATCTCAGAAGGGTGGTACCAATAATCCCAAACCTCTATTTATCCTTTAGGGAAGTATGTAAAACTAGCCATTGTGAATTTCTGGTCCCCAGCAATTCCAGCCCAGCACCTGGCATGCAGAACTATTAAATAAATCTTAGTTAGAATAAGTGAAGAAAAAAAAAAGAACATTTGGAAAGATATTGATACAGGAAAATAAATCTCCCAACCTGAATGATATCAGACAAGTTCGTGTTCTCTAAAACCGAAGAATGAATTTTAGGAACAATGGAGGTTAAGAACAATATATTTATTGAGAGAAAGAAAGCTTCTGTCCAAGACAGGGACAGAAGGGGGGCCCAAGTGGGTTCCCCCTGACTGTCTTTTCCAGGGACTTTTATAGAGAAATACCATGAGGTGAGGCGGGTCCAAGGTAGGGGAGATGGACAAAACTATGGTCAGCCAATAAGATTACAGGTATAATTGCCCAGGTAAGACTGAGTGGACTGGGATCAAATGGGGAAGCGAGTCACATAGCAAGCGGGCATGGATACGGATCAGGGGCTTTTCCTGTGGGGGTCGGGCTAGTGACTCTTCCTGGCTTTTTAGAAGGTGGTTGTTACTTATTTAGAATATCAATCCCTGATGTTTACACCTAGGGAAGTGAGTGGGTGCATTTGTATAGCACCCTTTGTCTTGAGGTCTGGCCCACAGGTCTGCTGGCTTCTTCAAGTCTGCTGGCTCCTTCTAGGGACCGGCCCTGTCTGACTGCCTGTAATATTTCTAACTCAGCTGCCTATAACAATATCTCTGAGCAAAACGAAAAAAAAAAAAAAACCTAAGTAAGATACAAAGTCAAACACACAGCAAGTTTAGGTCAACAGTGTCTAGTATAGTGAGCTCCTGGCTGCCGTAGATGGAGAGGAGGCAGAAAAGGAAGTAGGGGCTAAGAGTGGATAGTTGGAAGGTGTGCTCAGAAATTCTCACTCAGCTTTCTATTTAGCGGAGACTTCTTAGTTAGAGAAACATAGACTACCCCCATGATGGTTTCACTTAATGATCTTTCGACTGTAGGGTGGCAGGAAAGCGCACTCATACAACTTTCTGTTTCTTCCTTTCAATGCAGTAATCAATAAATTACACACAATATTCAATGCAACATTATATCTTTAGAGAGAAAAAATAAAAATAACAATAAAACAAGAGTTTCAAAACAGGTTAGTAGGACAGTTATAATAATTACTACATTGCATATGGTTGCCTTCACAGTATTCAGAGCAATACCATATTATAAAATAGGCTTCTTACTAGATAGTTGTGCCTAACAGGAAACTAATATAAATGTTCTAAGCCATTTAAAGTAGAATAGGCCAAACTATGATGTTTGGTAGGCTAGATGTATTACATTATTTTTAACTTAGTATATTTTTAATGTAACGATACGCTTATCAAATGTAACACCATCATCATGAAAGCTTATCTGTATGTTACAGAGATTAAAAGTCTAAATTCTGGGGCCAGAAATCATGGTGTGGAGGCTTAGTTCTTCCAAACTTCACTGTCACAGCCCGGGGTACAGAGTGAGCTCAAGGCCAGCCCTGAACTGCATAGCCAGACTTTGCCTCAAAAAAAAAAAAAACCCCACTGTGTTTTATTTTCATTATCTATGTAATGGTGGCAAAATAATAATACTATCTACCTCATAGTTCTATTTTGCATAGAAGTAAGTGAATTAATATATGTAAAATCTGTAAAACAGTGGTTTTCCCATAGGAAGTGCTATGTAAATGTTAATTATAATTATTTAGTTGAGAACCATTGAAAATTCCTAAGCAGGGAAGTGTAAGTTCTAATGTGTGTTTTATATAATTTCAAAAGGAAAATATTTAAGGCAGAATAAAAGATGGATAGGAGTAAACGAGATGATATCTCAGCTACAGATCATTATACATAGTCAACAAGTAGCAAACCTAAACCCATGGATAACACATCAGCAGCATCGATAGAAAAATGAATTCTAACCAATAAAGCAAAGAAACAGTTGGGGAGAACTATGTAACATATATAAGAACTATGTTATGTGTACGTATTTGTAGTTTTGTATAATTATAAAGGTAGTAAAAGAAATTCTAACAGAATATATTTAAGGTTTTGGAGAAGAGACTTCCTTAAAACCAACAAAAGTGTGAGCTGGGGATTTAGCTCAGTAACACAAGCACCTGCCTGGTAAGCATGAAGTCCTGAGTTCGATTCCCAGTGCAAAAGAAGAAAAAGTTGCAAAAAAAAAAAAAAACCCTACAAAACTGAAAGACAAAAAGGGAAATGTAGCTCCACGTGAACTCATTAGGATAAACTTTTGGAGGATGAACTATACCAAAGCAAAAATGGAGAGACAAAGAACAAGATTCTTGTAACGAATGATCTACTACGTGTGCACCATATTGGTAAATGTCTGTTACAGGCTCAGACCGCATACAGGAACTTCCTGGGTACCTGTAAATTAAGCAGGTTTACAGGGTAGCAGTGTAAGTCAGTGTAGTCTGCATATACAACAAAGATTTCAGCAACATTAACCAGGGTGTAGAGATACAAACTTCCAAAACCTGAAATCCTCACCAGTAATGTTTATGAGTTGTGGTTGGTGATACCTCTGTGTCTTTCAAATAGCTGATGCCTTCACAAATATCTGCGATTACTCTGGAGTGCAGCATTGTTTCTAATGTAATAATTGTTTCTAATTGTCCCCTTTCAGTCATCGTAGCTCTATTGCAGAGGTTAAATATCCTGCACTATTGTTCTGCTAAACATTAAGTCATCCCTTCCATCAAGCACAAATATGGGCGCCAGGAGACTGCCATGTTCCAGATACACTCCTGCACGTGGCCCTTCGCTTTCTGTTGATGCCTATTAGCTGGATCCTACAATCCCTTCTTCTCAGACCAGAGCTTGTAATTTCATGCTCAGGCTGTGCTGGAACCTGACTTTACTATTCAGCCAAAAGGCAATGAAGTATGTTGGGGGGCATATTTTGAAGAAAACAAGCCTCATCTTGAAAGGCACCTGCTTCAGGTTAGGTCACTGAGGTTTCCCCCAGGCAAGCAGACCTTGTTTTTCCCTGGCAAGTTGGATAGAGGCTATTTCTGCCAGCCTGCAAGGTTAGAGGAATTTAGGAACTTAAACTTCTCACTCCTGTGCCTTCGCAAGACCACCCTGTGTCTGTGCCTGGAATATCCGCTGTTTAATCAGATCTTGGGCCTGGTTTTCAGGGGTCTTCTCTGCGGTTGCCCCAAGCTATAATAGAGGCATTCTGCCTTTCAAAACTTCACTTGTCAGTTAAGTGCCCGAAGATAATCAGGCCCCTATTGCTTTCAAATAATGGGGCAGTGCAACTCAAAATCTCATCCTGAGGACTCCCTTTTTTACCCAAGAATGACAAGGAAGGGAAGTAAGACGGGGATGCACGGGAAGGAGCAGTGCTGGCCGATGAATCAGGAAGAAATCCAGCCAGCTTCTTAGCCATGCGGGAAATCTCCCACCAACTATTACAGACTTTTGTCTGCCGTATCTTAGTCTAAAGGGGGGGACAGGTGGGGGGGGGGAAGTACCTGCTGTCTTCCTTCTGCACAAGTGTCTCTTTGGTACTTCCAGGGTCGATGCCCTGGCCCCATAGGCAGTTGCTGGGGATCTTGCCAGATCTCATACCTTGTAATATGGTGTTTTATTTTAGTTTGAAAATAGTGGAAAGACCCAGCAACTCAGTGGAAGTGGTGGGGACCGGGTAGATACAGACAGACAGGCAGCCCAAGGCAGTTCCTAAGATGTGTCCAAAGTGGAAGCCTTCTTGGATGCTAAGGCTGCAACTGCTTAAAAGCCAGAGCAAAATGAAGGGTGCCTGGATCCTTAACACTGTGAAGCCGAGATACCAAATGGCTGGTTCCTGCTGCCTGGTCTGCACTTGGGTCTCACTCCCAGCTACACGCGGCCAGGCACACTGAGCAGGGCAGTAAGCGTAAAACACACAACAAATTTCAAAAGCTTTATACAAAAGATATGCCTAATAAACATTTTTGTATTGATAATATTTTGAAACAGCCAATTTTACATATATTGGATTAAGTAAAGTGTATCATTAAGAAAAATCCCACTTATCCAGTTTTACCTTCTTTTTAGTGTGGCAGCTAGACAGTGTTAAATCACACTTATGGTTCTCAGTCTTGGCTTGTGTGATTCCACTGGACGACGCTATCTGAGGCCATCTTTCCCTCTCCATCTCTGCCTTAGCAGCCTTAGCTGGTCTCCATCCTCCTTCAGTGAGGTTCCTGAAAAGGCCTCCTAACCAGTTGTTCTGCTCCAGTTTTTTTTTTTTTTTGTCTGTACTGGGGATTGAACTCAGGAACCTGCGCTTGCTAGGCAGGCGCTTATTCCACTGAGCTATATCCCCAGCCCTCTGCTCCAGTTTGACCTCTCTGGATGTAATCCATCCATCACAGTGTCCACACAATTTTTCAAAATGTACATTAAATCATTCTAACTCAACCAGCCTCACGGCGTTTCCTTACAAAGAAAAATTGAGAGGATTTGTCACCAGCAAACTTGTGCTAGAATAATGGCTATAAAAAATTCTCTAAACAGAAAAGTCCTGACTGAAGAGGAAACCGTAGACTGTAAGGGCAGGATAAGAGTAAACAAAAAGGCGAAAGAAAAAAGCCAGGCACATTAATATACCGCAATCCTATTATCCTACCACCCTGGGAGGCTGAAGCAGGAGGACTGAAAATTTGAGTTCACTTGGGGAAACTTGACAACTTAATGAGTCCCTGTCTCAAAATTTAAAAAAAAAAATTTTTTTTAAGGTCTAGGTATGTAGCTCAGTGCCCAAGCTCTGGGTTCAATTCCCTGTACCACAAAAAAGAGCAAAATAATAATAATATTAGTAGTAAGTTAAATATACTTTTTTCTTAAGAGTTGGACAACTTTAGAGTTAGACAACTTTAGAGTTGTCTAAAGTATGTTTGACAGTTGAAGCAAAAATTACATTACCTACTTACGTGGTTTTTAATGTATATGCAAGAAGTACTAAAAGAAATTATGTTGTAAATGTTAAAGGTAGAGAGAAAGACTCATTTTAAAAAAGGGTAAGGTTTTGACATTTTTCTTGAACTGGTAAAGCATTGATAAATGAATAAACTTATCAATTAGATTGCAACAAGTTATATATAAATGTAACATCTAGAGCAGCCACTAAAAAAAGCTGTATGGTGAAATATAAGTGTATAAATCAAAACGCAATCCTAAAACAATGTTCACACAGCACACAGGAAAATGGGAGGAAGGAGAGACAAACAAAAATTACTAAGATGACAGACTGAAGTCATACTACTGTGTATCAATAATTACATGAAATATAAATGGCTTAAAAACACCAAGTGAAAGATTTTCAGAGTGGAGAGGCATGATCTAAGCACATCTTGTTGCCAGGTGTGGTGGCACATACCTGTAATCCCAGCACTCAGGAGGCTGAGGCAAGAGGATTGCAACAAGTTCAAGGACAGTCTAGGCTATCTAGTGAGTTCAAGACCAACCTGAACTCATAGTGAGACCCCCAGCACTCAGGAGGCTGAGGCAGGAGGTTTATTTCAAGTTTGAGGCCAGCCTGGGCTACAAAGTGAGCTCAAGGCCAGTCTGAACTGCATGGGGAGGCCCTGTCTCAATAAAACCAAAAAATAAAACGAAATAAACAACACAGTGTTGAATAACCCATTCATCCAAGGGGAAGTCTCAGAATCAAAATATACACTGAACGAAATGAAAGTGAGAATACAGCACTGCAGAATACTCACAGGACTAAGATAAACCAGTGGTGAGAAGTTAGAACCGTTGCATTAAGTGCTTTCTTTTTAAAAAGTTTCAAATCAATAGCTTCAATTCCCAATTCCTTTTTTTTTTTTTTTTTTTTGGTCCTTTTGAGACAGGGTCTCGCTCTGCAGTCCAGGCTGGCCTTGAGCTCACTTTGTAGCCCAGGCTGGCCTCAAACTCCCAAGGATCCTCCTGCCTCAGTCTCCCGAGGGCTGGGATTACAGATACGAGCCACCACACTGGGCTGAATTCCCAATTCCAAATGACAAAAACAACGATATAACAACAAAAAGAAGTCCCAGAAAAAGGAGAAGGAAAAACAACCACAAAGCAAGCAGAAGCAAAGAAAGAATAAGTATAAGAGCATGAACTGATGAAATGTAAATAACTGGTTAAACTTGGCTGATACACGGACATAAATTTAAATGTGGTACATATATTTTGCTGGAAGGAGTAAATTAAAATATATTCTAAATGCAGCTGGGAGTGGGGGCTCATGCCTCTAATCCCAGTACTCAGGAGGCTGAAGCAAAAAGATCTTTGTGAGTTTGAGACCAACCTGGGCTACAAAGTAAGCTCAAGGCCAGCCTGAACTGCATAGCCAGACCCTGTCTCAAAAGGCAAAAAAAAAAAAAGGTATATTCTAAGTACTTACACAGTGGCTAAAACAAAGGAAGTATTCAGTAATGTTAATTTTAATTATTTGTTTTGCATCATTTGCTATATTATTTCTTAAGATATTTGAGTGAGAACAACTGGAATAAGAAGTTGCCCCTCTAATTCTTTTTACTCAAAAAGTCATTGGTCTTTTGAATAAACATATAAAAGCAATTTCTAAAGTGACAAGTGCATTTTTCAAATGTTTGTTTTCGAAGCTCTGTAAACTCACAGAGGAATTTAACATTCTTGCTTTTCACTATGGCAAATGTTCAGTCCTTGCCTCCATCACAAACACTTTCCACAGTATTAGGGGTATAATACTAAAATCTACAGGCTCCCTATCAGCAAAGGTACCCGTTTTAGCTGGGGATGTAGCTCAGCAGCACAGTGCCCTGCTTGGCAAGTGTAAGGTCCTGAGTTTGAGTCCCGGTACCATAAAAGAAAATCAAGATACCTGTTTTATTTTACTGTTGTTCTCAGTTTCTCACATATATGCTTTTTTTTTCCCCAAACCTGTGGATGTGAAATGAGAAACAGTGAAGAACTGATAGGATGTCATGAAGCCCAGGATTACATGTGTTAGTTATTGTATACCAAATGCTTAGAAAAATACCTGACATTGAGCTGTCGCTCCACAAAAACTGTTGAAGAAATGAACAAACCAAAAAAAAAAAAAAGAAGGATGACAAATATGGGAGGTGAAGGAAAGTAAAACCTGAAAATGAACCTGCCTTCAAGCCTGAACCCCTAAAAGAATTCTAATGATGTTAGTAGTTGAGGTAAGAGGTTTAGAAATGGCTTGAAGAGTTTGCTGTACAACTTTGAGGTCAATAACCAAGGCATGCAAACCTCTTTTATTCCACAAACAATTTCCCCACTCTGTCACCCCGCAGTCTCAGAAGACGTAAATTCTATTAGTCACACAGTGATTGGTCCAGAGATTGTCCAATCACTTAAGCTGGCTGGACCAATCAAAGTCTTTCTCCTGGGTAATCTGAAAGTGAGATTCTGCTAGGCATAGTGAAACTAAACATAAAGGTGATTAGCTTGTGCCTGGAGCTAAGAAGCAGCTGGTTTGGGGAGAGAAAAGTAAGAGATCTCAGAGAAATAGAAACAGAAGCTCGCAAGAGGATAGTGTTAGTAAGTGTTTTCAGGTCCTGATTCCAATCCTTTCCAGAGGCCTAGTTTTCCTGCCTTTGTTTCTGGATTCCCTCTGAAGAATTTCACCTTTGAGGGAGACAAAATGCACTGAGCAAAAACATCATTTGATTAGGGAAGACGCTGGTTTATGCTTTTTTTTTTGGTACCGGGAATCAGAACTCAGGACCTTGCAGGACATGGTGGAGCACGCCTGTAATCCCAGCACTTGGGAGGCTGAGGCAGGGAGATTGTTGTGAGTTCGAGACCATCCTGGGTTACAAAATGAGCTCAAGTCCAGCCTGAACTACATAGCGAGACCCTGTCTCAAAAAGACCAAAACAAATAAAAATTAAAAAATAAAAGAACTCAGGACCTTGTGTTTGCCAGGCAGGTGCTTATGCCACAGAGCTAGGTATAGCCCTAGCTCTGACTTACGCATTTTTAGACATACTAAATCTGATTTGCTCTCCTTCAGAAATATTGGCAATTAATTTGATCATAGCTTTCTTCTGTCCTATAACATCTTAAATAAATTTTCTTCCTATCCTTTCAGGAAATACCTAACATTACAGTTTAGGTGCATTTTTGTACCTGAACCTCGAAGAGAATGTTTCTTTTCTCCCCAAATCTCCGAGCACTTTGTGATGTCCTTCCCTTTGCGTTAAAAGTCCTGCAAGAAGGAGGAACTGTCAAGAGAGCTCTGATCACCAGAGACAGATGCTGTAGACAGACGGTCTTCTCTTGTGCACGTGTGCACAGGCCTGATGTTATTCTCTCAGAATAGAAGAAAAAAATAGAGCAGAAAACATATGTAGGAAAATCTGAGCTACAGAATATCACACAAGCAATGGGATGCAAGTCATTCCTGACCACTTCATGGCTTCGGCCCCTCTTCACAACACCTTGGGGGAGAAAAAACCCTGCAAATTTCAAACCACCTTTTTGCAAATTGATTCCTTAATGTCACTAGGCTCCACACACTCACAGCCCACTCACTTGGGGTTGCTAAGTGCACCGGGTTGTCATAGTGAGCTCCAGAGGCTCTGGAGCTCTCTCAGAGTGAAAGGTGTGCTTCTCATTGGACACATAGTCTTTGTCTTTCAAATGCAGTGTTTTCTAAAAGAAACAGTACTCATTAGATTGCAACCAGCCTAAATTAAAACTGATTTCCCAAAGCAAGGGAAACCTTGTGAGCACTAAAATTCAAGGTTATTTTACAACTTGGAGCTTTATAGATTCATTGTGTAGTATTAGCTTTACCTCATTAGGAAGAGAAATCATAATATGCCACTAGTGGTTTTTCCTTACAGGTATCAGTAACTTCTGTGGATGAGATAGATATTATATATATATATATATTTTTTTTTTTAACAAGCTCATACCACTAAGAAAAGTAAAAAACTCTCCATAACTACCAGCTGATAGTGAAACCACACTTATTCCTTGAAGTATCTTTTCACACTAAACATAAGCACAGATAAATACACACAAAACCCTGTTCAAAAAAAAAAGTAACAAAGAGTAACCTTTATACTGTGCAAAAAGTCAACATAGCAATAGTGCTTGGGAACATGGGCTTTAAAGAACATCACTTTGATTCAAATCCCTAGTGAGTAAAAATTAAAAAATATGTATTTTAGATAAGTATTTTAAAAACTAAGATATATATATATTTATTTAGATTAAGTATCTATATATGGAAATTAAGTATCTAAAAAGAATCATTTAAAGTAAGTTGAGAATGATTGTTTTTGCTCAGAATATGGTACAATCGGCCATCTATCTGGTCAAAATAAAGTTCGAGTTCTACTTTATATCATGTAGAAATTTACAAACCCAAACATGAGACACAGTGAAGTACCCCTCCCCCATAATACACACACACACACACACACACACACATGCTGTACAGGGAAGTGTCCTTTCTGTATGTTATGGTGAGATCTTAACATGCCAAAACAACAGAACGGAGGTGGAAGTCATCCTGACCCAGAACTCTTCCTCAGATGTATGGAATAAGAAAAAAAACCCTTCATTGTCACAAGGCTCAGGGATTCACCTTAGCTAATATAAAAACGGTGTATTGCCAAAGAACATTTTTTAAAAATCCAGTTATTGACCCAGCATGGTGGGGCATGCCTCTAATCCCAGCACTTGCAAGGCTGGGGCAGGAGGATCGCTGTGAGTTTGAGACCAGCCTGGGCCACAAAGTGAGCTCAAGGCCTAAATTGCATAGTGAGACCCTGTCTCAAAAAGACAAAAAAAATATATATATATCCAGTCCTTATTTTAATTTGGATCACGATTTATTTATAGATCAGGTTAAGAACTGAAAAATATTGTTTTTGCCCCTGGGAGAAATTCCATTTATTCCAATTTTTGTTTTACTGCCTTATGTAATGTTTTCTTGTTTTCTGTACATATATCCCAAACATTTATTTAGTTTATTTCTACATGTTTTATACTGTTGTATTATTGTTATGATCCTTTTCCCACTACTTTTTCTATTTGATTATTTTTGTACTTAGAATACTTGCTTTTGTAAGTCTCACTTCTATCGTCTTACGGAATTTTGTCCATGCCATTGGCTCAATGGTTTTGATTCTTGCATTTTTTATAGGAATAATGACACTTCCCCTCTGCCTTCCCTACCATTAATAGTGCCTCACTCTCTGCTTCTACTTTACTGCACTGGTGAGGATCTTGAACTAATATTGAAAAATAACAATGAGAGTTTCTCTTTCCCATTCTTTCATTTAAGTTAAATATCAGGTAATTAACCATCACATACAACATTTCATAATGATTTCTGATAAGTACCTTTTATTAAGCTACAGAAATCTCTATTACTGGTTTTAATAAAAGTGTGGGTTTTTTTTAAATGTTATTTTAAAGACAAAAGAAAGGAGACATATGT